>CM038793.1:180814611-180908670 GCA_021764765.1 Vicia sativa | reverse complement strand
TATTTTTCCAAACTTCTAAATTTTCAAAATGCATATTTTCTAAACCCAGAACTCCGATTCGAGGTCGCTTTTCTACGTTATTTCTTAAATTTAAAGTTCTACCCTCGAAAAGAAAAATATTATTTTATTGAAAATTATTTTAAAAGAGCCGAGTTCCCGATTTTTGAAAATATGGATTTAAATACACAAGATAGTAATCAATGAGAATGGTCTCGAAGTTAACGGATGAGAACTAATGTATATCATGTTGTATTTTGATGTCCATTGTGATGATTGTGATGTATCGTGAAATGACATCGCTTGGCTATGTTGATTTATTACATCTCGGGAATAATGTGGCATGCTTTTATGATCGCATGCATATGCATTGTTAATTGTTCATCCCCATTGCGCGGAAGTGAGCTTGCAGAGCCAAGAGACCGACCGGTGAGGTAATGAGGCTGATTCTCGACCCAATGGTGGGGCGAATCATGGATTAATCGCCTTCCACGAGTAAATCCTGAGTGGGTGAAGAATCACATCGGGTACCACATGCATAGAGTTCTAGATTGCATATGGAATTGTAACATGTTAGATGGTTTCAGTAGTTACAATTGCCATTGTTTGCTATTTATACATGATCATTGTGTGAATTGTTCCGTATTGTTTCGGATCGGTGTTGGTGATGAACTAATATATTCAATTAACTGCTGGATCTAAGAACGATAATACATATTATATTGAATTGAAATCTCACCCTTACTTTAACATTTCGATCCAAGTGATTAATACGGGAGTTGGTAGATAAATTTTAGATTCGAGTCTTTGTCCGTGTCGTTGTCGTGCTCGTAGATGTAACACCGGGGAAAACGATTGTTTGGAATCCTTTTATGGATATTTTAATAATTTTGGAATTTTGTTGATTTATTATCCCGAATAATCATGAGTAAAGTATTCGATTTAATTATGTTTCATTTACCGTTAAACATAATTTTGAGTACGATTAATCGACGAGTATTCTTCGAAGCAGGACGCCGCTTGGTCAAACTTTATGTTTTAAATTGTGACGCCTTCGATTATGATTAAATACTGATTATTATTTATAAAACGCGGTAATTAGGGTGTATGTTGCAATAAGTGTATCGATATACCGGTCTTGTCTTAGTGTCGTTATCCCTTAGTATGCGACTAGTGTAGTAACACCGCCGATATCAGGTGCGATGTAGATTGTTTTGTAATGTTACGCAACAATACCGGAAGAGGTAACGGAAGGAATGATGATGCTATACGAGGCTTGGGAATGTTAGTGGAGTGTCGCTTGAGGAATCGCAGGAGTCGCGATCAGGCCGATGCATAATCGGGGAATTTTCGAGGAATAATCCTCCGTTGTTCAAAGGTGCACATGATCCCGAGGGTGCTCGTAAGGGTCAAGGAGATCGAGAGGATCTTCGCAGTTATTGATCAGGCCGAGGGTCAAGGCGAGTGGTACGGTACTACATGTCAGGAAGTCGATGATTGGCGGGTTGCCCAGATCAATGGAAGAAGACGGAGTTGCATTAACTCAATGTGTTCGTAAGAGCTTTCCGAGAAGGTATTTTCCAAGACATTCGGTAAGAAAGAGATAGAATTTCGGAGCTCAAGCAAGGCAACAAGTCCGAGGAGTAGCACGCACCAAGTTTTCCGAGTTAGCAAAGTATTATGCTAATTATCCTAACGATGCATGGAGAGTTTTCCAAATGTATCAAGTTTGAGAATGGACTACGTGATGAGATCTGCAGGTATCGTGTATCGCCAGATTGAAGGTTCTCCTCGATTTGGTTGATTGTAGAGGATTCCGGAAGAAGATCTTACTAGTACTAAGGCAAATGCTCGTAGTTAGCCGACCGTAGCGGTAAGAGACAGATGGATCGCTGAAGCCTTATGATAGGAATAATCATAGATCCGGAGGTTGGAAGAAGCCTAGTGGGGAGACTCGGGTTCTTCGGTTCTTCCGTAGTGCTGCATGTGATGTGGAATGGGTCACCGAGCTCGAATGCAAGCGATGCGCGAAAGTGCAACAATTCGGGGAGAGTCTGCCATTTAGTCATTGAGTGTAGATCCCAAGGATAACTTGTTACAACTGTGAAGAAGGACACACTCGTCCACGGTGTACTAAGCCAAAGAAAGAAAGCAAGTGGAAAGGTGTTCTTTGTCGGATCGATGTTAAGCCCGATGACCGGTTGATTAAAGGTACATGTTTTATTAATGGCATACCTGATTGTATTATTGACAATCGAGCGACACTCTTTATTTCTTTTGACCGTGCTAAGAGATGAATCTAGAAATTTCTAATTGGATGGAAGTATGGTTATCGACACCTCGCTCTGTTCCGCTGACTACTTGTATGTGTAGAAATTGTCATATCGCTATTTTCGATGAGGTTCTGTATGGATTTAGTGTGTCACCGCTAGAACAACTTGATATTATCCTTGAATGAACTGGTTGGTCTTCAACCAGTTCATATCAATTGTTTTGAGAAGACGGTTATATTTCCTCGAAGTAGCTAAGGTCAAGACGAGATCATGTCGCTTGCTGCATTAACTCACCGCCGAGATGGTCAGAGTGTTCATGTTGTATTCTTCAACCAAGTGAAAGTGAAGGCTGGTGGTGAAGGTCATTGCGGAATGAATTTCCATAGGTGTTCCTGCAGGATGTTAACGAGTTACCACCGAGCGGAAGTGGAGTTTACTATAGATTTGATTCCGGAACTAGTCCTGTGTCGATGGCGCTTTATCGCATGTCGGCATCTCGAGTTGTCTCGAATCAAGAAACATGGAGGAGTTATTGGAAAAGAAATTTATTCGCCTAGTGTTTCTCGCTGCGCGCTCGTGGTTGCCAGCAAGGGCTACGACGACCGCAGGTTGACCATGCATTGAATAAAGTGACGATCAAGAATCGTATCCACCGCCGAGGATTGATGACTTGATGGATCAGCTTGGTTGGAGTCAGGTGTTTAGCAAGATTGATCCGAGGTCCGGATATCATCGATTCGTGTAAGGCTAAGATATTCGTAAGATCGCTTTTAGAACGAGGTACGGGCATTATGAATATTCGTTATGCCATTTGGAGTTACTAATGCACCGGTGTGTTTATGGAGTATAAGGAACGTGATATTTCATCCCGATTCGACAAGTTTGTAGTGGTGTTTATCGACGACATTCGATCTACTCAAAGGATGATGAGGAGCATGCTAATATCCTTTAATGTATTGAAGTGTTAGGAAAAGAAACTTTATGCAAAATTGTCAAAGTGTGAGTTTGGTTAGGCGAAGTGAGTTTTCCGGGTCATGTGATATCCAAGAATGGTATTGTTGTTGATCCTACAAAAGTAGAAGCGGATCTCATGGGAAGGCCAAGAATGCTTGAGATTCGTAGTTTTCGGTCCGCGGTTACTACCGAAGTTCATTGAGGGGTTTCTAAGCTAGCTACCACGACTAAATTGACGAAAGGTCAAGTATTTATTGGGATGCATCAGGAGCGGATTCCAAGAATTGAAGAGGGTCGACTAGTTCGATTTTGATTTTGCCAAACCGGAAGAATCTTCGTGGTGTATTGGATGCATCTTGAGTTTAGAGGTGTTTTGATGCAAGATAGCAGGTGGCTTATGCCTCGACATTTAAAGACTCATGAAAGGAATTACCCACCCATGATTTAGAGTGGCTACCGCTGTGTCAGGTTGAAACCATGGAGGCATTATCCAGATGGTTCACGGCCGAGGTTTTCACGAAGAGTTCAAGCATCCTTTGATCGAAGGAGTCAATATGAGACGAGGAGAGATGGTTGGAATTTCAAGGATTACGATTTTGGTTCGAACTACCATCCGGTAAGGCAAACGTCGAGACAAGCGCTGGAAGCAGAAATCCACACATGTCGGCTATCCGTGAGCCGAGTTGGTCGAGCAATCCGCAGACTTAAGTTTGGTCAGGAGACTATTTCCAACAAAGGTTAGCATGTTGAAACCGATTGGTATTTTGGAAGAGATTCGAACGCGTACCGATGTTGGTTTGGATAAGTCGACATTGATTAACCAAGGTCGAGGTGAGTTCCAACCGACGAATGGTGTCAGATTTGTGATATTGTGTCCGGATGTCGCCAGATCGTGAAGAGTATCTGGAGGAAGGACATCAAGCGATCGAGTATTCATCCCCGCTACTAAGATGTCACCATTCAAGAAGTTATTTCGCGGCCGTGAAAAGGAATAGCGAACGAGTCGTGCATGTTTGGTTTGTCGAAATCGAAAGATCGGCCGTCGGGATCGATGGAACCGTTATTCGCTCCATGGAAATGGATGGCATTTATGGATGTCCGGTCGCCTGACAAATAACCTGATTCTATCCGTGATTGTCGATCGATTGACGAAGTCGGCCACACTTTATCCGATAAGAATGGATTATCCGATGGAGAGGTTGCGAATTGTATGTTGAGAAAGTTGATTGCAAGAAGTTTCAAGTACTGTTACGATTGAAGTTCGCCGAGATCATCATAGAGAATCGACGGAGAGACGATCTACCGTTGAGGATTTGTTAGAGCCAGGTGTTGTAGAGCCTGGGATAGTTATTTGCCATTGATAGAGTTTACCTCACAATAGTATTTTATTCGAGCATGGTATGGCCCATTCGAGCATTGATGGTGAGATGGGCCTGACACCGTCAGAAAGCAGCCGTGAGCGACCTCAACAAACTTCGAGATTAAGATCGATCTCGTGAGATTCTCCGAGTCGTCGTGAAGTTATCACGATAAGAGGAGGAAAGGATCCCAGATGAGGAGATCACGTTTACGAGTTACCCTGACGATCGGTATCAACGAAGTGCAAGGAGTTGACCGCATCATCCGCTTCGACACCGAGAGGGAAAAGCATGACGATTGCCTCGCCATCACTGTAATTTGCATGATGCCCATGGTCCCGCCCGAGGAGGTACATCATGGATCCGCCTCATGAAATTGTAGATGATGTCTGTGCACGAGATAATTGATCGCTGGAAAATCGCCAAAACGAGGATCGAAAAGTGACAACGCAGGTAAAGAGAAGATCATAATGGTAGGAGACCAAATGGTGAAATGTGATTAGCCAGAAGTGAAGGACTCATATCTCGAACTTTTGCTCAGGTATGTTTTGAGATTTAAAATTTTAGCGGGAGAGTTGTGACACCGATTTAATTCAATATTAAATAAGTTTAGAATTAATTATTTAATTGATTAAAGTCTTAAATATTTAATTCATCCGGATTAATTGGATTATTTAATGAGGAAAGGGTTCGAGGTGTAGCAAAACATGTAAGTGATAGAAACACTCTACTAATTGCTAAGTATTAATTAATTATTTAATTGAATATTAAAAGGAAATATAAAAGGAAAAGAAAGGAAAAGAGAAGGTTTTGGAAAATCATTTCACGTGAGTTGGAGAAGAGAGGAAAAGACGCCGAGAAACCGAGAATCATCGCGAGGTGGTGATTTTATTCTGTTAATATGTCTTATGGGTTTTGGGAACCAATGGGATGATTGGGTATGTTAGGAATTGGAATGGTAGATTATAGTATGAAACCCTAATTGTGTCATGGATGGAAAATTGATCACTAGTGTGTCGATGATAGTTAGGAATGGATAAATTATGTTAGTTGATGTCAAAATGGTGTGAAAGGTGTGAATGATGTTCATGATATTATAATTTGTATTGGAAAGATTGGAAATGGTTATGGATGCATAAAGTGTCAAAATGATAAATTTTTGTTACAGTCGTGGAAACCCTGCCTCCGTGGGGAGGAACCGGTTCCAAACAAAATTTCACTGAATTTTGACTGGAACCGTTCTCATGGGAGGAACCGGTCCCTATACAAAATCCAGGGACTCTATTTTGAAAACTGGGAACCGGTTCTCGTGGGAGGAACTGGTTCCCATACAAATTTCCGTGAGCGTGTATTTTTCAAATTGTGGAACCGGGTTCTCCCGCTGAGGAACCGTTACCACCGTATTTTTCCAAACTTCTAAATTTTCAAAATGCATATTTTAAACCGTAACTCGATTAGTAAAGCGTTTCGTTATTTCTTAAATTTAAAGTTCTACCCTCGAAAAGAAAAATATTATTTTATTGAAAATTATTTTAAAAAGAGCCGAGTTCCGATTTTTGAAAATGTGGATTTAAATACCAAGATAGTAATCAATGAGAATGGTCCGAGTTACTGGATGAGAACTAATGTATATCATGTTGTATTTTGATGTCCATTGTGATTTGATTGTGATGTATTGGTGAAATGACATCGTTTGGCTATGTTGATTTATTATGATCGTGGAATAATGTGGCATGCTTTTATGATCGCATGCATATACATTTGTTAATTGGTTCATTCCCATTGTGCGAAGAAAGCTTGCAGAGCCAAGAGACGACCGGTAGAGGTAGAAGGCTAGATTCTTGACCAATGGTGTGGGCGAATCATGGATTACAATCGTTTCCACGAGTAAACGGAGAAGGGTGAACGCGGTTCACGATTGGTACCATGCATAGAGTCCAGATTGCATATGGAATTGTAACATGTTAGATGGTTTCAGTGTTACAATTGCCATTGTTTGCTTTATACATGATCATCAGGTGAATTGTTCTCGTATTGTTTGGATCCGTGTTGGTTGATGAACTAATATATTCAATTAACTGTTGGATCTAAGAACGTATAATACATATTATATTGAATTGAAATCTCACCCTTACTTTAACATTTATCCGTGATTAGTCTTGGAGTTGGTGAGGATAGCCTTAGATTCGAGTCTTTGTCCGCTGTCGTCGTGCTCGTAGATGTAACATCGGGGAAAACGATTGTTGGAATCCTTTTATGGATATTTTAATAATTTTGGAATTTTGTTGATTTATTATCCTGAATAACTGTTGAGTAAAGTATTCGGATTTAATTATGTTTCATTTCAGCTAAACATAATTTTGAGTATGATTTAATTGATGAGTATTCTTCAAATGAAGCATGACGACTGCTTGGTCAAACTTTATGTTTTAAATTGTGACGCCTTCTTGATTATGATTAAATACTGATTATTATTTATAAAACGCGGGTAATTAAAGGGTGTTACATAATACACATAAAAATTAAGCGCTGAACCAAACCAATAATACTTACCTCGCCTCGCCATATCCTATAAGCTTACATGGTCAACAAAACTCACAAAATGGACCGTGAAGGTCTCCAAGGAAACCACCATCGCATACAATGATGGCTTAGTAGATGTAAACATTCGTGGTGTCTATATCACGCACGAGACACCACATCCATTCCTCCTATACCAACACCGAACCGGCCGAACCAACTCCCGCACCACCTCATGCACCACCTCCGACACCACCTCCAAACTCAGAACACCCCTTCTAATTACCCGCTTTATAGAATTAAATAATCGTAGTTTATCCATAATTAAGAGGCATAACAATTTAAATCATAAAAATTTAACCAAAACAAATACATGCTTTCCGGAGAATATTCATTAAATAAATCATACTCAACGCCATGTTTAACAAATGAAATGAAAACATAACCAAGATCCCTAATACATCATCCAATGCTTATTCCGTGATAATAAATCAACATAATTCAAAACTATTCAAGTTATCCCTTAAAGGATTCCAAACAATCGCTTTCCCCAAGTTACATCTACCCGAGCACGACATCGACACGCGGACTAGATTAACTAAACTCAATCTAGAGCTATCCTCACCAACCCAAGCGGCTAATCACTTCGGATCCGAAATGTTAAAGTAAGGGTGAGATTTCAATTCAATATAATATGTATTATATGCTCTAGATACAATGTAATAATTGGATACATTAATCCATTAGTCAAACATAAAGTCATAATCAATTCACAAGGTGCGTCACAATGAACATGTATACAACAAACAATGGAAATTGCAACACCGAAACCATCCTAGCATGTTACAATCCCATATGCAATGCGCACTCTATGCATGTGGTACCAAACGTGAACCGAGTTCACCCACCGCTCCGCTTACTCGTGGAAAGACAAGTAATCCATGATTCGCCTGTAATCGAGTCAAGAATCCAATCCATGATTCGCCCATAACCACCGGGTCAAGAATCTAGCCTCACTACCTCCGCACTGTAAGTCTATTGGCTCGCCATTGCCCGCACAATGGAATGAACCAATTTAATAATGCTCATGCATGCATCATAAAAGCATGCACATCAATTCAACTAATATGATAACAACATAATTCCACATAAATACCAATACCAATCTATCACATGATAACAACATAATCATAAATTAGATTATCACAAAGCATAAACATGCCAAACGCTTACTCTTCAATCAAGAAGACTATCACCAAGATATAATAACAATAACACATGATACCAATACAATCATGAATAACCACAAGGAAAGAAACATCACATGAACGTCAATCTCCATTCAACTTGTCAAACAATCTAAACCAATTCATAGATTACGATCTCAACATAATTCACTTATTGCCAATCACCAATGTATCACATTCAATCACAATGAATAATCAACACAACATTGTAAACATTAGTCCTAACCAATAACTCGTGCCATTCATATTAACTTCCCATTATCTTAATTAATCCATACTTTTCAAAATCGGAAGCTCGATATTTTAAAATAATTTTAGCAAAATAACATTTTTCTTTTCAAAAGGTAGTATTTTAAATTTAAGAAATAACGCTAAAACGGCACTCAAATCGAGTTACTGCTTGGAAAATATGAGTTTTGAAGTTTGAGTATTTTGAAAATCTCGCCCTCGGTTTTTAGGGGAACCCGGTCCTACCTATACAGAACCGGTTCCTAAGTTAAAATCCCATTTTGGCCATTTAACACTGGAACTCGGTTCCTCCCCACGTGGAACCGGTTCCCACGACCATAACAAAGATTGCTACTTTTTGACAAAGATTATGCATCCTTTATCATTTCTAAACTTTCAAATACATTTTGTGACATTAGAACACCAAATTATGATCATTTCACACCATTATAACATCAAACAACATAGTTTACTCATTCATCCATACTATCCATTTGACATACCAACGATCCTAATTCCAAACACCGACACAAAATAGGTTTTATTCTATAACTTATAATCATCAAAATTCAAACTTCCTAACATACCCAATTATCCATTTGATTCCCAAAACCATAAAACATATTAACCGAACGAATTCACCTTACCTCGCATGATCTTCGATTTCTCACATGTTTTTCTCTCTCTCTTCTCCACTTAACGATAATAGCTTTTTCTCCAAAAACCTATTTTTCTTTTCCTTTTTATATTCCTTTTAATGTTCCTTTATTTATTCCAATAAAATAAAATAAATGGTAATTAGAAAGAGTAGTAATTTACCTCACACCCCATTACACCTCACACCTCCATCTCTTCTCTTTAATTAATCCAATTAATCCATTATTATAAATACTTAAGACTTTAATTAAATAAATAATTAAACTCCCACTTATTTAATATTTTAATTAAATCGGGTGTCACAACTCTCCCCACTAAAAGAGTTTTCGCCTCGAAAACATACCTTAGACCGAATTCGGATACGAGTCCTTCATCCGACTCTCCAGCTCCCAAGTGACATTTTCACCGGTCCTCCCCAAGCTACTGCATCTGCTATCTCACCTCGCAATTGCTTCACTTTCCGATCCTCAATTCGCGCAGGTACTGCTTCAACAATCAAATTATCCCGTACCTGAACATCATCCACTTGAATCTCATGAGACGGATCCACAATGTACCTCCTCAACTGAGGCACATGGAAAACATCATGCAAATTCGCAAGTGACGACGGTAAAGCAATCTGATAAGCAACCTTCCCAACTCGCTTGGTAATCTGAAACGGACCAATAAAGTGCGGAGTCAACTTTTTGACTTCAAGACTAACAATCCATCATCTGAGTAACTCTCATGAACACATGGTCTCCTTCATTAAACTCGAGATCTTTCCTTCTCTTATCATGATAACTTTTCTGACGACTCTGAGAAGTTCTCAACTCCTCCTGAATCATTTTAATCCTTTCTGAAGTTTGTTGAACAATCTCCCATCCAATCAAAGACTTTCTCCGCATTCGCACCAACACAACGGTGTCCGACATCTCCAACCATACAATGCCTCAAACGGAGCATACCGATGCTCGAATGAAAACTATTGTTGTAGGTAAACCTATCAACGGTAAGTAGCTATCCCAAGCTCCACCTTCTCTAACACACAATTTCTCAACAAATCTTCTAACGATCAATCGCCCTCTCCGTCTCGACCATCCGTCTGTGGATGATACGAACTCAATCGTAACTTAGTACCCGTAGCTTCCTCGCAATCCTGCCCGTAACTTAGAAGTAAACCTCGGATCTCTATCCGACAATGCTAGACGGAATACCATGCAAACTTACAATCTTCTCAACATACACCGCCAACCTCCATCGGATAATCCATTCTTATCGAATAAAGTGGGCGATCTTAATCTAACGACGACTATAACCCAAATAGAATCACGCCTTAGTTGTCCTCAAGAACCAATACGAAATCCATAGAAATGCCATCCCATTTCCATTCCGAACAACAACGTTCCATAATCCCGACAACTTTCGATGCTCAAACTTGGATTCGACAAACCAAACACGCATACACAACTCGGTAATTTCCTTTTTCATTCCGCACCACCAAAATAATTTCTTCAAATCTTGGTACATCTTAGTAGCACGGATGAATACTTAATCCACTACGGTGTCCTTCTTCCAAAATACTTTTCTAATCTCAAAGAACATCCTAACACACTCTATCACCAAGTCTCATAACGCCATTCTCATCAATTCGAAGTCACCTCCTTGACCTTGGTTAATCAATGTCACTATCCACCAAACCAACATCGATTTCGTCCATTTAATCTCTTCCAAAATACCACTAGTCGCCTTCAACAGTGCCCAATTTCACACTATTCAAGTAATTTCACATACTAAACTTAAATCGAATTGTTCCACTAAATCCAATTCACGAACCATTAACATCGACATACACAAGGATTTCCTGCTCAACGAATCTGCCACGACGTTTGCCTTCCCAGGATGGTAATTCAAACCAAAATTATAATCCTTGAGAAATTCTAACCATCTTCTCCGCTCCTGCTCAACTTTTCTCGATCAAAGAGATACTTCAGCTCTTATGATCACGACACTTCAAACCGGAACCACACAGATAAAGCCTTCATAACTTCAAAACAAATACACCGGCTACCAAATTCAAATCATGTGCCGGATAATTCCTTTCATGCACTTTCAATTGTCTCGAAGCATAAGCCACAACCTGCTTATCGTTCATCAACACACCACCTAACCCATCAATGACGCATCATAATACACAACAAGGACCCTTCCTGATTCGCAAAATTAAAATCGAGCACTAGTCAACCTTCTTCCACTCTTGGAATCCTTCCTCACAATCAGAATCCCAAAACAATACACTTGGTTTTACAAATCTATTTCTCTGAGCACCTTCCAATAGCTTCTTCAATTTTCTATATCTAAAGTTGACATCTTGTACGGTGTCATAAAAATAAGTTTTGTACCCGTAATCTACATTAACAACGACCGACTCTCCTCAACCATCATTACACGATAAATAAATCACTTATGTGTGGAACCACTTTTAAAACAAAGTTCATCACATTATCTTTCCAACACTTCAAACGAAACTCAAATCGTACATCCAAAACTCCAATTATGGATTTTACAAGTTTTCAAAAAAATGCTATCGCCTTCAGAAATCAATTCTATGATAGGTAATCGATTTTCACCTTAGAGTGAAAATCCCACAACATCATGAATGCAAAATTTGAGATCTTAACTTCAACATACCGCAACACACATCATTCACCATGATTAATTGCGTCAAGTTACAATCCCAATAACCAATTCATATCATTGCATACTTTATATCAACCAATGACACAATTAATCTTGTCAAGAACACAAAGAGGTAACTCACACTGACAACTTCACGATCAACCCAAGTGTTGCAACATTCCAACCACACCCGCCTTCATCTTCTAAGAGTCATCCTTCTTAATTACCAAATATCTTCTAGGCCAAGAATATGCATCGACTCATCAAAACGATTCATAATCACTTGGTTTACTTCAAACATTCAACCCAAGGGTAGCTCAAGCTAATCCAACATCTTGCTCAAACGATGAGTCGCTATTATTCTCGAAACATTAGAATTCACACCTAACTCTTCCAACTGCTTTCAACTGCATAACCCGATGCCGACATGTGATACGGCGCCATCGACACCGGACTAGTTCCAGGAATTAAATCTATAGTAATTCCTCCTCTCTCTCAGGCGGCAATTCACCGACGTCTTTTGGAAACACCTCGAAATTCATCCACCACCGGTAATCCAACTTACTCGAACAATCTCAAGATGCTTCTTCACTACCTAATTCATCGCTCTTAGATTTTCCTTTTTCACGTCAAGAATACAACATAAATACCACAACACCCTTACTAATATCTACGCAATTCTAACCATCCATCTCAATTCATTATCCTTATTAGAGCCGCCAACTCATATGGTTCGCAAGCTTCTACCAAACTTCATCCATACTCATCACTTTATGTCCCAATTAGGTAGTAAGACAATTATATACCATCCACGATTCGCCTACTATCAACAAGAGATTAAGGGTGATCAAGTCCTCAATTTGTCAATAGACATCCGATAATCATACTAGAGTATAAACCATCATTACCAACACTTTCTGCTCTCGTAATCGACTCACCTTTTGCACTTCCAACTATGACTCATGGTCCAAACGATTCCAACAAATAACCACACTGCACGCCTTTTCAAGCAAGAACTCGCACTAATGACTTACAATTGGAACATATCCCGGAAGCATCTCTCCTCCCCACTTAGGTTCACACTACCCCGCAATAATCAATCGTAAGTAATAAGTAACGGTTGCATACACTTGTCGCATAAAGGATAATGACATTAAGACACCGGTCACAACGACCGACTATGCTCGATACCACTATTGAACACCCTTCTAATTACCCGCTTTATAGAATTAAATAATCGAGTTTATCCATAATTAAGAGGCATCACAATTTAAATCATAAAATTTAACCAAAACAAATCATGCTTTCACGGAGAATATTCATTAAATAAATCATACTCAACGTCATGTTTAACAAATGGAAATGAAAACATAACCAAGATCCCAATACATCATCCAATGCTTATTCCGTGATAATAAATCAACATAATTCAAAACTATTCAAGTTATCCCTTAAAGGATTCCAAACAATCGCTTCCCAAGGTTACATCTACCCGAGCACGACACCGACACGCGGACTAGATTAACTAAACTCGAATCTAGAGCTATCCTCACCAACCCAAGCGGCTAATCACTTCGGATCCGAAATGTTAAAGTAAGGGTGAGATTTCAATTCAATATAATATGTATTATACGCCTTAGATACAATGTAATAATTGGATACATTAATCCATTAGTCAAACATAAAGTCATAATCAATTCACAAGGCGTGAGCTCACACCATGAACATGTATACAACAAACAATGGAAATTGCAACACCGAAACCATCCTAGTATGTTACAATCCCATATGCAATGCACTCTATGCATGTGGTACCAAAACGTGAACCGAGTTCACCCACCGCCCGCTTACTCGTGGAAAGACAAGGTAATCCATGATTCGCCTGAACAACGAGTCAAGAATCCAATCCATGATTCGCCCATAACCACCGGGTCAAGAATCTAGCCTCCTCACCTCCGCACTGTAAGTCTATTGGCTCGCCACCGCCCGCACAATGGAATGAACCAATTTAACAATGCTCATGCATGCATCATAAAAGCATGCACATCAATTCAACTAATATGATAACAACATAATTCCACATAAATACCAATACCAATCTATCACATGATAACAACATAATCATAAATTAGATTATCACAAAATAAACATGCCAAACGCTTACTCTTCAATCAAGAAGACTATCACCAAGATATAATAACAATAACACATGATACCAATACAATCATGAATAACCACAAGGAAAGAAACATCACATGAACGCCAACTCCATTCAACTTGTCAAACAATCTAAACCAATTCATAGATTACGATCTCAACATAATTCACTTATTCCAATCACCAATGTATCACATTCAATCACAATGAATAATCAACACAACATTGTAAACATTAGTCCTCGACCAATAACTCGTGCCATTCATATTAACTTCCCATTATCCTTAATTAATCCATACTTTTCAAAATCGAAGCTCGACTATTTTAAAATAATTTTAGCAAAATAACATTTTTCTTTTCAAAAGGTAGTATTTTAAATTTAAGAAATAACCGAAAACGACACTCAAATCGAGTTACTTTGAAAATATGAGTTTTGAAGTTTTGAGTATTTTGAAAATCTCGCCTCGGTTTTGTATGGGAACCCGGTTCCTACCTATACAGAACCGGTTCCCTCGGTTAAAATCCAATTTGGCATTTTAACATGGAACTCGGTTCCTCCCCACAGGGAACCGGTTCCCACGACCTATAACAACATTTCTGCTACTTTTTGACAGCATTATGCATCCTTTATCATTTCTAAACTTTCAAATACATTTTGTGACATTAGGAACACCAAATTATGATCATTTCACACCATTATAACATCAAACAACATAGTTTACTCATTCATCCATACTATCCATTTGACATACCAACGATCCTAATTCCAAACACCGACACAAAATAGGGTTTTATTCTATAACTTATAATCATCAAAATTCAAACTTCCTAACATACCCAATTATCCATTTGATTCTCAAACCCATAAAACATATTAACCGAACGAATCACCCTTACCTCCGATGATCTTCGATTTCTACGCCTTTTCCTCTCTCTCTTCTCCTCTCCCACGATAATAGCTTTTTCTCCAAAAACCTATTTTTCTCTTTTCCTTTTTATATTCCTTTTAATGTTCCTTTATTTATTCCAATAAAATAAAATAAATGGTATTGAAAGAGTAGAGTAATTTACCTCACACCCCTAATTACACCTCACACCTCCATCTCTTCTTCTCTTTAATTAATCCAATTAATCCATTATTATAAATACTTAAGACTTTAATTAAATAAATAATTAAACTCTCACTTATTTAGTATTTTAATTAAATCGGGGTGTCACAAAACCGACTCCTGCACCACCTCCGGAACCCGCTCCTCAACTATCCGCCTCAAAGAACCGACCGAACCACGGCCCGTGACAACTACCGCCCATTGAGGAACAAGAGGTTGATCGTCCACAACCGCCAGAAGCTCGACAATCCGGCTGACGAGGTGCTCGAACCCCGACGTGGCCTCGCCACCATCCGTTGATAAGAACCACTTGACGACGACGATCACCTCGCGCTCGAGGCTCGGGCTCATCTATCGCCGAGCCACAACATCTCGCTTCGATCGAGTCCGCCTGTAATAGAACTGCTCTCTACTCTAGTCCTCACGACAAGCAAAGTTAAAAATCATGAAAAACTTAGTATTTTTGAAAAATTAGAAAATACCTGAAATTTCAAAATTCCGTATTTTTTGCGATTAGATTTTGAAATTCAAGATTCTGATCAAATGAAAATATCTGGAATTTCAAAATTTTCAGAATTAAAATATCTGATATTTCGAATTTACTACGACGATACAAAAATTATGAAATATTCTGCATTTAATACTAGAAAATTGATCAAATCTACCGGAATCTTACTTAATTTGGTGAAAATTCTGATCGCATGCAAGTTCCCAGATCGTTAATTTTTTCAAAATTACGGTATCGTAAATTTCAACAAGGTGGCTTGGACAAAATTATCTTTTATATAATTTGAGGTGTGCGTATAACTGAGGGGTGAAAAGAATAATTCTCTGACTATTGGCGAAAAATGATTTGAGAACAATAAATTTTGTTGGTCAATATGACCTATTTTTAAATTTAAATGTATACTGCCCAGCTTATTATTATAAACATAAAATGAACTTAAATTTTGGTCACTATTACAAATGTAAATATTAATTTTAAAATAATCAATGCTTGATTATTATTATACCCTTAAATAAAATCAAAAATATTTAATTTTAATAGATGATTCATCAAATATCACAAAAGATAATATAATTTTATTTTGATTGGATATGAAATCAAAAAATTAATTACACTCAACCAACTTTCTTAATTAATGTCAAAATAATTATTATGACTTATAATTATAACAGTACCTAATAAAAAAAGAGATTTTTACATGACCACTAATTATTATTATTATTGACTAATGTTCTCTAAATTAAGAAATTGGTATGTCATTTCAGAATCTCAAGATTTAACTTATTAGACTCTTATAATTTTAAAGATGAACCTTAAGCATAACTGTGTAAAAAAATAAAAATAAAAATGATTTAGTCAAAAAATTATTTCTATTTTAAAAAGAATCAGTGAAATTATTTTTATAGCTGAACCTATTTTTTACCATTATAATCACACATTTGAAGGCTTTTCATTTTTTTTTATAGTTTTTTTTTCTAAGAGTATAAAATTGATTTTAATATATTTTATATTTTAATATAGAATTATTTCTATTTTCTAAAAATATTTTGAAAATTTAATTTGTAATTTAAAAAATATTTTGAACTCATTTTTTATTAATATATTCAAACATAACATAAATATATATATATATTCAGCAATGGACATTTAACTAAAAATTAATTTTAATTAATTTAAAATATATTTAAAATATTTTAAAATATAAATTGTCAAATTTTATAAAAGTTGATAAAAAAAAAGTTGATTTTGCTAATTAATGGCGTTAGAAGATGATTAGGAGGTGGGTAGATATAGGCAAGCAATAGCAACAGGCAGGCATGACATCTTGCGTGTGGTTTCGAGAAAAGACAGTACTAGTCGTCACAGACCAAGAGGACGGTTTGGTCGGTTCACTATGGCCTCCACTTACTTTTCTATGCTCCTATTTTTAGTGGACCAAATGCTTACTAGGAAATTCTAATTATTATAACTTTTAATTAATTTTATTTTTATATCAGATTTTTTTAGTATTAAAATTAATTCAAACCGCTATGCAAACATATTTATTTCTATATAACATGATTTCCTTTTTCTACTTGGAGATTTGATATGCAGTTGAAGGTTTTCTAGCATGATTCTTTTTTTTCTTTTGAAATAACACAATCTAGATTCTTTTTGCTTGGTACTACAATGACACAATTAAAATACTTACCATGTGAATGTTTGCATAAATGATTATTATGTTTTGAGTTATCATGTCACGTGATTCGGTAAATACCCCCTTTCATAATTTTCTATCTTAACAAACAAAATGTATTTAGTCAAATTTTGAATTAAATATATTTATATTTTAAATCTGTTTTTTTAGACTGAAAATCAAATTTAATCCATTTTTTTTTCTTTTCTTTACAAGATTTTGTTAAATGAAAAACCGGTGGCAAATGTAACATCTAAAGTAGCGGCGTTGCTGAATGTTTATTGTCGGATTGGCTGTTACTGGGCCCCACCAACATTGTTTCAACACATATAAACACTAATCTTTTCTTTGTTTTTTTATATAAAAAATACAAACTCTAAAATAATATACTAATTCTCATTTCCTCTCTTATATACCCTTTTCTCTAATTTCTTCATCTTCCAAACTCCACCATCACTACACTTTTTTCTCTCTCACTCCACCACAAGCAAAAAAAACCAAACTTTTTCTCAGGCAAGAATTCTATCTATCTCTTATCTTTTCACTATTTTTAATTTATCGTTATTCCTGTGTTAAT
Source organism: Vicia sativa (assembly GCA_021764765.1). Taxonomy (NCBI): domain Eukaryota; kingdom Viridiplantae; phylum Streptophyta; class Magnoliopsida; order Fabales; family Fabaceae; genus Vicia; species Vicia sativa. The sequence continues at coordinate 180,890,752 of CM038793.1, read as the reverse complement.
TAGATTATCGTGCTTAATTAACCAATCAACACTCTTAATCTTGTTTAATTTTTATTTATTCATTTGCTTCTGATACTGATACTATATATGTTTGATCTTTACAAGCTTGATTGCTCTTCAGATGGATCAAAATATTGATGATGCATATGTGTAATTCATATTTATACACTTTCATGTTCAATCTTCAATAGATCAATTATTGCATCATGTTTAATCTTTATTTCATCTTGATTTCATCAAGTGATGTTTTCTGATTTTTCTATCAGATCCATCTCTGTAAAAAAATAAATATAATCAGCCGTTTCTATAGAATTAAATTTTTAAAAAAACTTTTATTTAATTGATTATTTGACGTTAGGTGGAGTAGTATATGTTTGGAGTAGTACATGTTTTACTATAATACATATGAAGACTTTAAAAATTAAAATTTATACTTTAATTGTTGACTGAATACTTTTAATACTGTTTTTAATTATTTACCGAATACCTTTAATTAATAGAACTGTTTTTTTTTTTAAGAGTGTACTAAAAAAACCTTAAAGGAAAAAACAACAGTTTCTCTTACTGCCACTGTGTCTTTATGTGGAATCTTAATTCCGCCAGCATCGATGTTGTTGGCAATTTTTGATTCCTTAAAGTTCACAACTACCCTTACATTTTTCCTAAAATACGAATATGTCCTTTACTTTTCATGTACTAGACTTGTCTTTTTGAAAATGAATAATGAGGTGAGATTCCTGTTTTTAAAATTAAAATTTATTAAAATTTTAAAACATTTTTGTCACAAAAGTACTAACAACGTGAAGAGCGCATATGATTTTCCATTAATTAATGAAAAGGTTTTGCAATTAACGCGTTTTAAAAAAAAAATCAACTAAAAGACTTTTTAGCGTAAATTAATATTATCATTGATTTGGTGGAGAGAGGTGTAGGAGATTAGTTTACCTTGAAATGATGGGCCACAGGAATTAAAGTTGATTCTTGCAAATTCTGGTTTAATTCATTTTTATTCTTTGAATGGTTGATTTTTGGGTCCCATGATGTCTAAGTTTTAACCAACGTTCAAGATTCAATCTAATTTTGTTCAAAAAGGAGAATTGAACGGTGGATTTTTGTTTCTTTGTTTTTTGGGTCAAAAAAGGTAGAATTCATTTTTGGAGAAACATTGATAAAATAAAAGAAAACAAAGTTTTATTTGGGACCAAAGCCATGGCATTGGCATGGTGCTTGCATGGATAGATAAATGTCTTATTTGTGAGATCAAGCTGTAAAACAGCACTGTGGGACCCACCTATGTGCTTCTAGCATGTGATATCTTTGTCATCATCATAATAAAACACAAGTGAGTGATTTATAATTTTGTTGTAATCGTAAGTTATATATATATTAATTAATTAATTAATATATTTTTTTATGTGTTTAAATGTTCAATTATTTTCATATATAGTCATGCATGACATTTGTTATCATTTCTGTTTCCACCATGTTCAACATTATGATGTTCCACGTTTTTAAGCAGTAGATGCACGAGGGTTTGGTTGGCTGCATTCTAGAATTTTTGTTTTTCTTATGTGACAAGATCTATGCCATTTGATTTATAATTATTAATTAATATTACAATTTATTATTATTATTATTATTATTATTATTTTTTTTTTTTTTTTTTTTTAATTTTTATAATACAAATATTCTTACCTCTTCATTCATCATATATCTTCTTTTCTTCTATAGCAATCAATCTAGTCAATCTGAGGAAACATGGAAGAAGAGACAAAAGTCATTTCTGAAGTTCCAGTGACAAAGGTTGTTGAAGAAGTGGATCACAAAGATGTTGACATTAAGGTATTGTTTTCTTTGCATTCATTATTTCACAAGTTGGTTTTAAATTAATAATTGTGTTAGTTTTATTGCAAACTAGTATGTATAATCATTGTTTTGTGATTTATTGCAGAAAACAAATGGAGACTTGCCGCTAAGGAAATAGCCAAGGAAAGAAAGACGAGGAAGACAATGCCTCGGATGGAGAGTTCATTAAAGTCGAGAAGGAAGAGAATGTGGTTGATGAAACGTCCAACAAAACTGAAAGAAGCTCAGATCCTCCTAGCAGAGAGTTTCTTGAAGCGCAAGAAAAGGTTCGGGAACTTGAGGTTGAAGTGAAAACGCTCGCTGAATCTTTGAAGACATCTGAACATGAAAACGCTGCGCTGAAGGGAGAGCTCTCGGAAACAAAAGAGAAATTGATAGAAAATGGAAAGAAAACCGAAGAGCTTGAACTAAGTCACAAGAAATTGCAAGAGCAGATTGTTGAAGCTGAGAACAAGTACAATCTGCAAGTCAGCACTCATGAAGAGGCTCTGCAAAGTCGAGAAGTTAAGGAGAAAGAGCTTCTTGAAGTGAAGGAAGCATTTGATGATCTGAACGTCAAACTCGAAAGCTCCCGAAAGAAGACTTTGGAATTGGAGCACGAGCTGCAAGTTTCTAAGGATGAGGCACAGAAGTTCGAGGAGCTGCATAAGCAAAGCATTTCGCATGCTGAATCTGAGGGAAACAAGGTGGTCGAATTTGAGAGACTACTCGAAGAAGCGAAATCGAGTGCGAAGGACACGGAAAATGAGATTGCTTCTCTGAAGGAAGAATTGAAGGAGTTAATGATAAGATTGCTGAAAAGGAAAAAGTTGAAGAAGCACTTAAAACAACTGCAGCAGAACTCTCTACTGTTCAAGACGAGTTGGCACTCTCCAAAACACAAGTATCAGAAGCTGAGCAAAGACTTTCTTCAAGGGACACGCTAGTAGACGAGTTAACGAAGGAATTAAGCGTGATAAAAACTTCAGAAACGAAGATAAAAGAAGAGTTCTCAGAACTTCAAAACCTATTTGTTTCTACAAAGGAAGAGCTAAAAGAAAAAAGTTCCGAGCTGGAAAGTGCAAGGCTCAAGCTGCAGGAGGAGGAAGCATCAAGAGAATCAATTGAGGTTTCGTTCAAGAGCCAGGAGGCACAGTTTCTATCGGTACAAGAGGAATTGACTAAACTCAATGCAGAGAAAAAAAGACTCGAGGAAACTTTTGAAGAGCTAACTGTTGATGCGGAACACTTTAAGGAGTTGTCCACTGATTTAGAGGCTAAACTAAAGCTTTGGAGGAAAATTTTAGTAAAACAGATTCTCTTTATCTCAGGCGCTTTCTAACAATTCAGAGCTTGAGCAGAAGGTGAAGTCTTTGGAAGACCTTCATAATGAAGCTGGATCTGTCCGAGCTACTGCGACTCAAAGGAGTCTTGAGCTCGAGGGACACGTTGAAGCTACAAATGCAGCTGCAGAAGAGGCAAAGTCACAGCTACGAGAGCTCGAAGCTCGATTCATAACAGCGGAGCAGAAGAATATTGAGCTTGAGCAACAATTAAATTCAGTGCAATTGAAAGCCAGTGAAGCTGAGAGAGACGTGACTGAATATTCTGAGAAAATTTCTCATCTAGATGCTAAATTGAAAGAGGCCGAGGAAGCAAAGAATCTTCTTAATGGCCTACTGCAGGAGCACACGGATAAGGTAAGTCAACTTGAATCAGATTTAAATCAATCAATCAATGAGAAATCACAATTGGAGGAGGAGCTGAAGATAGTCACCAAAAATGTTCCAAGCATGAAGATCAAGCCACCACACACAACCAACGCAGCCTAGAACTAGAAGATTTAATTCAGACGCCTCATTCAAAATCCGAAAGTGCTGAAAAGAGAGTGAGTGAGTTGGAGTTGCTACTTGAAACCGAGAAATACAGAATTCAGGAACTTGAACAACAAACAAGCGCATTAGAAAAGAAATATAATGATTCAGAAGAAAATTCCAATAAACATCTCGACAATGTGTCTTATCTGACATCAGAACTCGATGTGTTTCAAGCACGAACCTCGACCCTTGAAAGTACACTGCAAGAAGCAAATGAAAGGGAAAAAGAGTTGAAAGATTCTTTAAATGCTGTGACAGATGAAAAGAAAAAGTTAGAAGACTCTTTAAACAGTTTGAGCGAGAAGTTTTCCGAGGCAGAAAGCCTATTGGAAATCGTGAGGGATGATTTAAATCTCACACAAGTGAAGTTGCAAAGCACTGAAAATGATCTCAAGGCTGTTGAGTTGAGAGAGAGCGAGATAAAAGAAAAACTTAACGCCACCAAGAAAATCTTGTTGTAAAGGGAAGAGATATAGAGCATACTACTGCCAGAAACTTAGAACTCGAATCGCTACATGAATCTCTGACAAAAGATTCTGAACAGAAGCTCCAAGAAGCTATTGAAAAAGTCAACAGCAAAGATTCCGAGGTTCAATCTCTGCTTGAGAAAATTAAGATTTTGGAGGAGAATATTATGGAGCCGTGAACAGTCTGCGCCTTTGAAGAGTGAATTTGAAGAGAGTCTGAACAAACTCGCATCTTTGCAAAGCGAGAATGAAGATTTGAAAACGAAAATTGTTGAAGCTGAGAACAAGACTTCACAGTCATTTTCTGAGAATGAATTACTGGTTGGAACAAACACTCAACTGAAATCAAAGATTGATGAACTTCAGGAGTCATTGAACAGCATTCTATCAGAGAAGGAAGTCACTGCTCAAGAACTTGTTTCGCATAAGAGTTTAGTAGCTGAGTTGAATGATGTACAAGCAAAATCTTCCGCAATTCATTCTGTCAACGAAGCTCGCATCGTGGAATTAGCATCCCAGTTACAAGAAGCCTTGCAGAAGCTCAATGAGAAGGAATCAGAAACCAAAGAATTGAGCGAGAAGCTGAATACTCTTGAAGGACAGATAAAGTTATACGAAGAACAGGCAGGGGAAGCCGCTGCAACGTCTGAAGCTCGTAAAGCTGAGCTTGAAGAGAATCTCGTAAAATTAAAGCATCTTGAAACAGTTGTTGAGGAGCTACAAAACAAATCACTCCACCATGAAAAAGAAAATGCTGGAGTAAAGGAGGAAAATTCAAAACTTGTCCAGGAAATCGCTGTCTTCGAATCCAAATTAAGTGATTTACAGTCAAAGCTCACTGCAGAAGTTGCCGAGAAGGACAAGATATTTAATGAGACACTCTCATTGAAGAACGCTGTCAAGACTTAGTGACAAAGCTCAATGAGGAAGTGCAGACATTGAAGTCACAGGTACTTAAAATACAGACTAAACATCAATATTCCTTTATTTTTATTTTATTTTCTTTCTTGCTATTTGTGTAATATAATTATAATTTATAGAATTGACCTCAATGAAATGTTATCAACTGGCAGATATCGTCGGTAATAGACGAGAAGAACTTGCTCAATGAGACTAATCAGAACTTAAAGAAGCAACTTGAGTCTATAATACTTGACCTTGAAGAGAAGTTGAAGGAGCATCAGAAAAACGAAGAGTCTTTGAGATCTGAGGTTGAAACTCTCAAAGTTGAGGTTGCTGAGAAATCCGTATTGCAAAGTCAGCTCCAGGAAATTGAAGCGCAACTCGTGAAAGCTGAATCTAGACTACATGAAGAGGTACTGATAAAAGTACCTATATCTTGTAAAACAAGTTAAAATTCAGAAGCAAAAGTAACTTTTAAATCTTAATGTAAGAACTTTGCTGATTAATCTGATGTTTTGCAGGTTGGAAGTGTTCAAGCTGCTGCTACTCAAAGAGAAGCTGATTTGAGTTCAAAATTTAATGATTATGAACAAAAAATCAATGAAATAAATGTTCTGAATGGAAAGGTGGTAGAACTCGAGAAAGAGTTGCAACTTGCACAGACTGCTATAGCTAATCAGTGATGCATTTGAGCTAATTACCAATGATGTTCTTGTATGCTAAGATTGAGATAAAAACATAATCTATATTAGTGATTTTTCTCATACTGATTTTCTACTTTTTTTTTTTCTAATTTTTTTTAAAAAATGCAGAAAGGAGCAGAGTCTCAGAAGTTGGAACTCGAGGCGGCCTTGAAGAAATCTCTAGAAGAACATGAAACTAAGAAAAATGAAATATCTCTTTTACAAAAACAAGTACAAGATTTTGAGCAGAAAATCTCAGTCAAGGTAATTCACATTTCTTAGCGTAGGAGCCCTCTCCCTCGAACTCGAACTCATGTCATGTTGTAATCTGTCAGCAAAATTTAATGTTTCCATTTCTTAATGATGTTCCAGGGTGAGGAGAGTGTTGTCAAGAAGGACGAGTTGGAAGTGAAGTCAAGAGACTTTAACATCTCGACTCCAACAAAAAGGAAGAGCAAGAAAAAGTCAGAAGCAACAACTGCTCAGGCATCATCTTCTTCGGCCGAGACTCAAACTCAAACCGGCCAGGATTCGCCTTTCATGAATTTCAAGTTCATCTTCGGAACTGCTATTGTGTCCATTATCTTCGGCATAATTCTTGGGAAGCGTTATTAATATTGCGAATATGTCTTCTGTTTTTTTTTTTCTTTCTATTTATACTTGATGGTTTTTGGGTCAGTTTGAAAGCTTTATATGCTTTGAAACTTGAGTCTTGAGTTGGTTAGGGAACTTGTTTTTTGCGTCTATCCCTTGCCTTTGTGCAAAAGAAATGGGAGTTGAGTAATGTTTTGGTGTTAGTTTGGAGTTATACAATTTGAATGAAGGCTGATTTGCTTTGGAGTACATTTTTCTTCTCAAACTGGTGAACTATGGTGTAAAGAATAAGAAGTATTATTACTTATTCAAATTGTGGTATTTTAACGTTAAAATATAGACACCATACAAACCTATACCTGTTCATGTTACAAACTATTAGTATCTATCTATATGTCTTACTGCAAGCTTTAACTTTACCTCTACCTTTTATACTAATCAGATTTATCCCTACTGTTTCTAGGATTGGGAAAACATAATTTGACATGCCACGTTTAAAAACAAACCGGTAGCTTACGAATGAAAAGTTGTAATTTTAAGACGTGACCAAGGAACATATTCTTGAATTATTTTCTTGATTATTTGACAATTTCTTTAAACCTTTGTGTCTCTTTATAAAGATTCTATATACACACATACATTTTTGAAAAAATGGAACTCAGTGAGTTGCAACGTTTTAAATGCCTATTACATCCATCTGTTGTTTTCTCTATATAAATAAATGTTTTGATTCTAGACATAAAGCATGGAAGTGCATATATGCAGTGGCGGAGGCAGAGTAGAATGAGGGGTTTCAACTGAACCCCGTGGATTTAAAATGATTACACCAATACTCCTATCTAATTTGTATTTTGAACTCCTTGAAAAAATAATTTTGCACCCTTAATCCAACTGATCCAAAATAATTTTATTTTACTCATTTTCTGATTTCACCTTCTCTCTAAACCTCTCTATTTTAAACTCTCTCATTCAAAATAACCTAAACACTCCTCCTCTACCCTTGTTCTCAAGGTATGTGCCACCACCACCATTCTAAAAAATAACTTCTCAAGCATTCAACACCATTCAACTACTATTAAGGTAATTAATTTTAAACTATTGTTTTAGGGTTTTGTGGAATTTTTTCCCCTTTTCAAATTTGTTATAAATGAAATGTGTAAGTTGAAATCATTGACTTTGTGACATGCCGATACTAGTGGAGTTATCGTTTGATGTTTTGGTGAGTTTGATATTGAATTATAGATTTGTTACCGATGTTCTTAAAATGTTGAAAGAAGATGTATATGCCAAAGATGTAAAGGCGAAGCAAATGATCTTTTATTTTTAATGGATAATTTTGATCTTGCACTAACCACTTTGTATTTGATGAAAAATGTCTTAGATATTTCAAATGAGTTGTACATTGCAAAAGAAAGATCAAGACACCATCAATGCTATGAACTTGATTAACACCACAAAGAAACATTACAAACTCTAAGTGATAATGGATGAGAACTTTTATTGAAGGAGGTGAGTTTATTTTGCATTGAGCATGACATTGACAAATCAAATATGGATGATATATTGAATCGTTATCGAATTGAATTGTTATATATTGTTGCCGACATGATTTTTAAGTATGTAGCATCTATTTTAATGAGACAAATAGTCGATGACTCATTTGTATGACTTGTTTGTGTCCAAGCAACTTCTTCTCTACTTTTACCAATTTCTTAACATGAGACAGTAGAGGAAAATATATAATATATATAATTTTTCAGTATAATATAATTTTTTAATATATATATATATATATATATATATATATATAGGTGTTTAATACATTTATGGATATCATGCGCTTTTCAAGGAATGAACAAGAGAAGAATGCATTTACGATTAAACTAGATTGTTGTCTATTTTTGAGTTGCAATTGAAATACTAGCACATTTTTATTAAGTAATATTATCATATTTTTGTCACTAATTTTTTCATACATTTTTGTTGTTGTATATTTTACTCATTATGGGAATCCCCTTGATTTTGATCCTGACTCCGCCCCTATATATATATATATATAAAATTTTAATTATTAATTAAATTTTAAATGTTTGTACCCCCTAGATCAGGGTTCTGGCTCCGCCATTGCATATATGTATGATAATAAAAATGAATATACACAGTTTATATATACGAAAAACACGTTACATTCTTTATACGCCATGAAATGCATATGTATGTTTATGTTGCAAAATGCATAAGCATAAAATGAATTAAATAATGTCAGACCACACTGGGAACTTGTCGATCTACCTAAAAGATAAAAATTTATTAGGATGCAAATGAATATTTAGAAGGGAGTATGATAGTGATGGTACACTAAACATCTATAATGGTAGATTAGTAACCAAGGGTCTTAGACAAAACAAATGTGTTGATTATTTTAACACACACACACACACACACACACACACACACACACACACACATATATATATATATATATGTATATATTATTCTTGCTAGAATATTTCTATGAGAATGTTTAGGGATTCGGAGCTCAAGTGAATATACTTGTGCTCCAAGCTATATGTCTTACTTATCCCTCAGTTGGGAGTCTTATTTATAGAGGTGCAGAGACCTCATTAATCACTGTCTGTAACGTCTATGGACTTCCAAGTTATGTAACAGGGGTTATCTTTAAGACTCATAACGTCCGTTGCTGCCAATGATGGCCAGAAGTTTAACGCACGTCGTTAGGTATAAAATGACAGTTACATCCTTAATGAGTCGGCTTGGGCATAACACCACCATAATGATCGGGACCTCTGTAACTCCTAGGACCGGGTTGTATGCCCGACAACGGTCTTTTCACCTTTCTACGCCTTATAGACGCCGGCTCTTCCGGCCTCTCTTCCCGACCAAATATTATCACTCATGTCCTGGATTAGACGACCATATATCTCGGCTCATGGATTTTATATACGATCATAAGCCCCCCGATCATATGACTTCATGCCTTGAAGTTGTCAGAAGAAAACATAAATTTTGGTCGAGATGTACGTCGAATTTGAGGAACCACGAGCGGTACAAAGGCCCTAGTTAGGCCAATAATGCTTACCTATTTCTAGGTATAATGATCAAGGGTAGTGGGTTTTAAATGGGAACACGCTACTCTTTCCTTTTATAACGCCTCTTTCCTTTTTGAAAATATTTTCCTTTCCGCTCCTCCTTACAAACCCTTCCGCCCGCCTCTAAATCCATCCCCGCTCTTCTTCAAACGATCTTTTAGGTATTCATCTTCTATTCTCCATTTATCTTTTCTTTTACTCGCAAGATGGTTATTATTAGAGAATGATGACTTAGGCATAGAAAACATCCAATAACGATGAGCGTAGAGCTCATGGGAGGAATGCATGCGAGATGAGTGATTCTCAGGGTGAGGAACTAGTAGGTGATGAACAAGATTAACTCAAGTTCTAACCTCCGATAGTGATTGTGACCTTGATTCTTTAGGTTCGTGGATTCTAATGGAAACGAGCAAATCGTTTAGTGGAGAAGTTCTAGGTTTCAAGCAAAGTTCCATCGAGTCATGGAAATTGATATGCTTTGATCAACTGGAACATATCCTCGATGGAAATGAGGATGATGTAGTTCTTGAAGCTTGAGACCGAAGAATGTGTTTGCATGTCCCTATCGAAGGGGTAGACCCTAAATGGTTTTATTTTATGTTGAGTGTTGGAAGACATTAACATTCGCTTTCCATTTATCGACTTTGAATCGACGTCCTTTGAACAATGAACGTGGCCTCTTCCCAACTCCGTCCAAACAGGGGCTTTATAAGGGCTTTTGAGATAATATGTAGGGCCTTGAGTATAACTCCGACTATAGGCTTATTTTTCTCCTATTTTAAAGTGAAGAACGCGGACACTAAAAGTTGGTAGCTAAGCGGCATTCCAAAAGAAGTTTTTCCGTGCCTTCACCTCAAATTATAAAGACTATAAAGATCACTTTCTCCGAGTTAGGTGTGGTCCTCGGTGTCCACAAGTCATTTACGGCCCTGACGGGCACCCCAAATTTCCTTTATACTGGACGAGCAACCCGCTCCCTATCTCCGGTTTTGATTATGATGCACTAAGTGGTAGTGAAACTCAATCTCTTGAAGTGTTAGATTTGTTTCGACCGATCAGGGTTAAAGACTTGCTGACCCTGCCCTATGATGAAATCCCAGTTTTTTTGGTAAAATTTTCCTATTTCTCACCGTATATAGGATTTCGCTTCCGACTAATCTTTTTCTTCTTATTTCTTTTACACAGACAAAATGACTGATTTATTTGTAAGAGAGCAAAAGAAGTTGATGGCAGTAGCCAGTGCTTCCTAGATGGGTTCTGGTGGCCCCTCTGAGGCCAAATCCAACCTGGCCGACTTGGAGATCCGGATACCAAAGAAGAAGAAAAATGTTGGTCCGAAATGAGGTGCATTGGAGACAATGGTGATCTCAAGGCCACTAGTACAATGTCCTTTAGATGTGGAGTGGTGACCGATGAAGTTCCTCCCAAAAATCACAAAAATGTAATGACTAATGAGGTCAATCAGGTCGACTGGGAGGTTTCCACTTTGATGAGAGAAGTCACTGACGGTTCAACCCGTCCCTCTGATGAAAACAAGTTTTGGTCTGCTGACTTTGATGGCATGAAATTTCTTTATGAACATCTTAATTCCACGGAGGATGTGAATAAGGTAAATACCCTTGGACCTCAAAATAATACCCAACACCTCAGCTCATACCTAATGAGGTGTGTTGTTCTGGCCCGAGGCCTATCTAAATTTGGGGACGTCGCGGACAAAACACAATCCGAGCTGAAAAAAGAGATCTATAGGCTATCTGATAATGAGAAGTCTCTCAATGAAGCAAACTCCCACCTGAAGGCCAAAGCACATGAAAATGATGAGAAGGCACGTGAAAGCGCCGAGAAAGTAAAGGCTCTGGAAAAAGAACTCTCTGTAGCAAAAACTTCTGCTGCCGAGCTAACAACTAGCCTTTAATCCTCAGAGAAATTATGCTCCAAGTTGAAAGAGGCTTTGGAGAAATCACGATTGGACATCCTCGATGTCGGGGACATGGCTTTTAACCAGGAAAAAGACCAGGTTTCCTGTCTGTACCCCGAGCTCAACCTTACTCAAGTCGATTTTTTCAAAGTCATAGTAGACAGAAAACTAGTGGAGACCGACGAAAATGATGAGGAGATATTGGATGAAGAACCAGTCACCGTGGATACCACTCATATCAAGACCCCTAGATTTATATCGTCTTTACTTTTTGAATTTGTTTCAAGTTAGTCACCCTTTTGGTGGATGCATTTTGTAATTTCCTGACAATTGCCCTCTGGGCGTTTAAATGCTGCTTTTTGGTTATCTTGCATTTGTCATGTGCAAGAACAAGATTATGCTTGTATATCAGGCCCCCAGTCGAGTGGCTACCTTAAAAAGCCATAACGATTTTACATAAGAGGCACTTAGCTTGTTTTGAGCATCTTATATGATCCAACCACATAGCCTCCGAGTCGATTTATAGGGTCCACCGGAGTGGACGATTTTAATGCCTTGGCAAGATATCTGGATATGTTTGATCAAAGTACATATTAAGCCAAATCGGAGATGCAACAATGTGTAGAGCCCCTGACGACTATGAAGCCATGGCGTGAAGCCGACTTAGGGATGCATTAAGGTGCAAAGCCCATGGCGACTATGAAGCCGACAAATACAAGAAGTTTTCAGACTTTGAAGAATGATTTAAAAAATGCTCGAATAGTGCTATACGAATAGGCATGGCATTCTTCTAAGCATGGGCGTTGAGCCGAATCAAGATGGTAAAGGAATTTTAGCCATCATGAAATGTAAGCTTCGCTTTGAAAACCAACCGAAATAGGACTCGACAGGAAGCTTTATTTATTTTGGAATAGAGCCCCTAGCGAGGATGGACCTTGGCGAGACACCGAGTTATGCTGGGGGAGCACCATTGAAATAGTACTCGGCAGGGAACCCATATGGCGAACTCAGAGTTTTGGAACAGTGCCCCTGACAAGGATGAACCTTGGCGGGACGCCGAGTTATGCCGAGAAGGCAAGAAACCCATATGGAAAACGCAGAGTTTTAGAAGAGAGCCCCTGACGAGGATGAACCTTGGCGGGACGCCGAGTTATGCCGGGAAGGCAGGGAACCCATATGGAGAACGCGGAGTTTTGCTGGAGAACCATCGAGATGGAACTCGACAGGGAGCTTAAAAACCCTGGCCCTTTCCTAGGGAAAATAGTACACCGGTTTTATTACATCAACTTACAAAGTCTAACTGAAATAAAGCCTACGACTAGTTACATTCCAAGTCCTAGGTATTTCTATTCCATCCAAAGTCTCCAGCTTATAGGCTCCTTTTTCCAGCTTCTCTACAACTCGGAACGATCCTTCCCAGTTAGAAGACAACTTTTCCTTCTTCGTAGGATCAATAACTTTCTTTAAGACCAGGTCACCTTCCTAGAAACCCCGTTGCTTCACCTTTAGATTGTACCTTTAGGCTACCCTTTGTTTAGCTGCAATTTCTCTTATATGAGCTGCACTCCTTATTTCTTCCAAAAATTCATCCTCGACATTCAAAGCTTGGATGTTGACGTCCTGCTCAAAATTCTCCCGACGCCATGTATGTAAGCTAACTTCAACCGGGATCGTGGTGTCGGCACCAAAGACCATTCTAAAAGGGGTTTCGGTTGTTGAATGAATAGTGTGATATGCCCAAAGGACCTCATGAAGACATTCCGCCCATAAACCTTTGGCATCGTCTAGTTTATTTTTCAGGGCATTCAGAATGACTTTATTAGCCGACTCTGCTTGGCCGTTTGCTTGGGGGTGCTCCACTGAAATAAACTTGTTGAAAATACCAAGATCTCTACAAAATTCAACCACAGAAGAACTTGCAAACTGAGTTCCATTATCAGAAAAAATTACCTGAGGAATTCCAAATCGGTAGACAATATTCCTCCAGTAAAAATGTCGTACTCTCTCTGCTATTATCCGAGCTACTGCCTCGGCCTCCACCCACTTTGTAAAATAATCTACCTCCATGATAAGGAACTTCAACTGCCCGAGCGCCATAGGAAACGGCCCCAGGATATCCACCCCCACTGGAAAAATGACCACAGATAAAGTACAGAGTGGAGGAGTTCGGTCGACGTGTGGATAGCGGGCACATACGTCTGATATTTCAGACAAGAGTTAACAAAGTGTACACAATCTTTTAGCATGGTAGGCCAATAGTATTCAGCTCGCAGTATTTTACTTGCCAACAACCGACCACCTAAATGATTCTCACACACGCCCTCATGCACCTCCTTCATCACTAGATCAACATCCTCTTCCGGCACACATTGTAACAAAGGGTGAGTCCTTCCCATTTTGAAAAGTTTATCATTCACAATGATATACCGTTTTTTTTTTTGATTCACTAGATTTTTCTTTGTCATTGGAAAACAGTTCAGGAAGATATCTTGATAATTGGAGTCATCCACCCTTTATCTTCGCCAATTGCACATATTTCTTCTTTTTGATGCTAGGGCAATTCCAAAGTCTCTCGAATAATAGTCTTGTTCATTCCCGATCCCTTCTATCATTAAAGGCAAGAAGATTGCTCGGCATTATCTTCTCTCGAATATGACAAATCTCAAAATCTTGAAACCTCTTGGAAAGTTGTAAAGCTAGATGGACATATTTCAATAACACAAGTTCTTTGTCTAAAAGCTTCCGCCCAAGCCCGCCTCACCACTTAAACAGAAAACTGGACAACATGACACAGGAGGAAGATAGAGAAAGATGCTTGACTTATCTCAACTTCTACGACGTGAAATCGGGACAAACGCTGCTAATCGACAAAGGTTATTCACATGTTGAACTTCACAAACACTGGGACTTAATGCCGATTAGTGCTTGCACTTATCCGAGTTGTCCTCACCTCCTGGTCAACATAAACCCGTAAACTTGCGATTGCACCCCCAACGACATTTGTCCGAGTTCAAGCGTATATTATACTTTCTCAACATCGGTGGTTTCTTCACATCTAGGATATACTGCTTTTTCGCTAAGACCATGTCATCAACATAAACTTCAATGTTCCGCCCAATCTGTGGGAAAAAAATCATATCCATAAGCCATTGGTACGTCGCCCCAGCATTCTTCAGGCCAAACGACATTGCCACATAATAGTAATTACTCCAATCTGTCATGAAAGCCTTTTTTGAGCATCCACTGGATTCATCCTGATTTGATTACACCTGGAATAAGCATCCAAGAAACTCAACAAGCGAAAGCCAAAAGCTCAGTCTATCAACCGATCAATGTGTGGAAGTGGATAAGGATCCTTCGGACACGCCTTGTTAAGGTCTATGAAGTCCACACACATCCTCCATTTTCCGGTTTTCTTTTTAACCATCACCACATTGGACAACCAAGTCGGATATTTATCTTCGCTAATGAACCCTACCTTTAGCAACTTGTCAACCTCTTCTACAATTGCTTTCCTTTTCTCCTCACCACTCTTTCTTTTTCCATTGTGACACGAGTTTAACATCAGGATCAAGAGCCAAGTGGTGGCACATAACGTCTGGGATTATGCCAGGAATATCCGAAGGCTTCCAAGCAAAAAGATCAATATTACGTCTCAGATCCTCGCCACTCCGCCTCTCTTCCAAGGTCATTTGAGTACCAAGGTGGGTAATATCGATGATTGTGAACCAATCAACCTCCTTTGTCTCCTCTTGGGAAACCAGACTGCCTTTGTGAGGATATTCTCTAGGATCAATATCAACCATGTTCACCTTGTGGTCTTCCGACTCTTCAGTCGGAACTGTCTTTCGCTTAATTTTCATGTTGTCTTTGTAACATTTCTGAGCTAATCCCTCGTCACCTGACTACACCAACCCGACCTTCTCCCAATCTGCTACTTTATAGTAATATATAATGTTGATAGGCGCCCAATACATTAAAATAAGGCGCCAAAAATAATGTTGTATGGGACGGCATTCACCACAAAGTACCGAACATGAACATCTTTAGCACTCTCACGATTCGAACGTGGTCAACACTGGGATATGGCCCAGAACTTGCACTTGCTCTTCGAAAAAGCCTCCCAAGGTTCCATTGAAAGGCAACAATTCCTTGGAGTCAAAGTCCATTCCTTTGAAATCCTCCCAATACATGACGTCAGCGGAGCTACCTGGGTCTACCAAAACCCTCTTAACTCACTAATCTCTGATTTGTACTTCAATTACCATGAGATCATTCTCATGTGGCAAAATTCCTTTTGCATCCTCCCGAGAAAAAGCTACAACCCCGGGATCACTGTCGACCGGACCGACCTTAGTCACCTGCATTATCCTCGGGCATACCTCTTCCGAGCCGAACTAGTGGAACCTCCTCCGGCAAACCCACCGGAGATGGTATTCAAAGTGTGTCGAGTAAGCCTTGTCTCCGGTACCTCTTCGACCACTTTTCTTTTCTTTTTTGAAGGTGATCTAGAGGTATCGCCTCCCTTAGGTGGCAGACTATGTTTGTTAGATTAATCCTTACTATCTTTGGTGTAGGATGAAAGCTTGCCTTCCTGAATCATCCTTTCTATCTCCCGACATAAGATCGTGCAACTTTCCGTTGAGTGTCCCTGAATTCCATGATAGGCACACCACGCCTCTTTATCTCTTCCCATCACTGTGTTTATTGACCGGGGTCTCCATGGGACGGTAAACAGATTCAAATGATTCACATCCTTCTAGATGTCCCCCTCCTTGCATTTAAAGGAGTAAAGGTTTCTCTCCTCACCCTTCACATAACATTCTACTTGGGTGATGATTTCATCCATGCTCTTAGTCGGTTTCTGAGCTAGAGATTGATTGAACTGCCCGACACGAAGTCTGTGCTGGAATGCCGCCACATAGATTTCCATGGAAACCTTTATAGTTTCTTCATTAAATCGCCATGCAGTCCTCAATGACTCACAGAAGTTGTCTGACATCGAAAGCGAGGTATTTGCCACTGTCGATGGCGCACGAGTATCGCTAAATTATTTTCTTGTCGAAGTCTTGATAAATGACCACTGAGAGCCGAGGCAAGCCCATGTACCATCTCAACGCGGATTCTCTAAAAGTGCCAGCCATAAGCTTGCATTTTAAAGAATCACTGGCCCCTATCAAGGCCATAGTATTATTAACTAAGATGATGTGCTCCTGCGGGTCTGTTTTGCCGTCATACGTTACCAGGATAGGAGGTTTAAAGTTTTCTAGAACTTGGTCGTCCTAGATGGCCTGAGATAGAGGTTGTGGCTCTAAAAGCTCGCCTCTTATTCTTCACTTCTTCTTGGCCCGCTTGTTGGAGATCCCAACGCCACCCCGCAGGTGTCATCAGGTTGACGTAAATCATCGATCATGGCCAACAAATACGCCAAGTTTGGCGGTGGCGGACCGTTTTCAGGTGTCGTGGACATTGTTTTTGTAATCCGAATACGGTGGCCTGAGAATGTTTTACCAAGGCCCCACGGTGGGCGCCAAAATGTTCTTGCTAGAACATTTCTATGAGAATGTTTAGGGATTCAGAGCTCAAGTGAATATACTTGTGCTCCAAGCTACATGTCTTGCTTATCCCTCAGTCGGGAGCCCTATTTATAGAGCTGCAGAGACCTCATTAATCACTGCCTGTAACGTCTATGGCCTTCCAAGTTATGTAACTGGGGTTATCTTTAAGACTCATAACGTTCGTCATTGCCAATGATGACCAGAAGTTTAACGCACCCCGTCAGGTATAAAATGGCAGTTATATCCTTAATGATCTAGCTTGGGCATAACATCACCATAATGGTCGGGACCTCCGTAACTCCTAGGACCGGGTTGTATGCCCGACAACGGTCTTTTCACCTTCCTGCGCCTTATAGACGTCGGCTCTTCTGACCTCTCTTCCCGGCCAAGTATTATCACTCATGTCCTAGATTAGCCACCATATCTCGTCTCGTGGATTTTATGTACGATCATATATATATATATGTACTAGAAGGAAGCACAACGAAAGTTAGAATTTTGTTTGCTATGGCTTCCTTGCATGACCTTATAGTTCATCAAAAGGATATCAAAATAATATTCCTAAATGGAGATCTCGATGAGGAGATTTATATGGAAAACCAAGGTAATGTGCTTTTGGTAATGAATAAATGGTGTGGAAGTTTATCAAATCCTAGTATGGATTAATATATGTATCGAAACAATAACATCAAAAGTTTGAGTTTGCCATTGCAAAATTCAACAATTAAGGGGAGACACACAACTTGAAGGGAGACCTTTCAATCTTATCAAAATAGAAATTCAAAGAGTTTGTCATCATCAAAAATAGGGAGATTGTGAAGAATAAATATTATATCCGCTTTTAATGAAGACAAAGATTATCAAAGAAGAAAAGGATAAAAATGTCATGCACATCGATGAAGTTGATCAAGAAAGTTCAACATAGAAATTAAAGTGAAGATTTGAGAGAAGTGAACATAACTAAGGTACTCATTGCAATTTATATTATACTATTTTAAATTGCTCATAATTTCATCTCTCACTTCATCTAAAAAAAACTGCTTGCATCATCATGCATGATTATCTAAAAATCTTCTTCATCTAATTATTATGACAAGTGTTTGTTGTCAAAGTTGTGTGAGAATATTGTGATATTTCTTGTCTCGTTGTTGATTATATGATTGATTATCTCGTAATAAGATGAATGGAATTATAGAAACATAAAGGTTTCTAACTTTCGATTCAAGATGAAAGATCTTGAACTAATTTACAAAATTTTAGAGATCAAATTAAATATAGGGGTTATGAACTTAGTCAAACACTCTATATTAAGAAAATATTTGATCAGTTCAAACACTTAAGCTTTAAGGAAGTGGTCACCAATTTGATCCTAGTGTCAAAGTTCAAAGAATGATGGAAGAGTCGAACTCAATTAAAATGTGAAAGTTCAATTAGTTTTCTAAAGTAATTGATGCAATGCACTAGACCCGACATAGAATTTGCAGTTAGTAAATGAGTATATTTACTAGCAATCCAAATGGTGAGCATTGGAAGGCAATCACAAGGATTTTCGATTATCTTTTAAAACCAAAATCTTGATCTCCATTATGGTAGGTGCCATATTAGAAGGATATACCAATGTGAGTTGGATATCGAGTGTTGAAGATCATAAATGTACAATTGAGTGGATACACTAGATGGAAGTGTAATTTCTTGGAAGAGAAAGAAACAAACATGTATTAATCTTTTGACCATGGAATCAGAGTGTGTGTCTCTCATTTTCATTGGTCAAGAAGCTGAATGATTGAGGGAACTTCTGTTAGAAGTTCTATTTGCTAAAGAAAATGTTTCAAGGGTGCTGAAACATTGTGAAAGTTTGACCAGTTTAGCTAGAACATACAAAAGGTGTGTAATAGAAAGTTTAGGCAAGTTAGAACTAAGACATTCTTTCATGTGAAAATGGATTAAAGATGTAATCATTTCATTCACATATATATGATCGATCTATAATTTGAATGGTTCATTTACTAAACTACTGGCCAGAGATTTAGTAAAGACAATCTCGAGAGCGAGGTTGAAACTCCTTGAATAAGTGTTCCACAATGATAGCAACCCAATATGAAGTTAATACATCTTAACCTAAGATTCAATGGGTAACAACAAGTCGTTGATTTGAAGTTGGTGCAACATTTTGTGATAATGTTGACCTTTATATAATTTAGGGTTGATTTTTCAAACTCTTAATGAAGTTCTATATCGAGGAGGATATGTATCTCAAGAAACAAACAAGTTGAATTTCACCTATATGAATTTCGAGATGGTTCTGCCTCAAAGTGAGAGTTGAGCTCTCATGAAAATTCATGAAAACAGAAAAGCACATGGCCATAAGTAGTGCTAAGCGATATGTAGGCGAAGAACCCTTAAAGAGTGTGTATGGTAACACCGGTCTAGTCACATGGGATAATGGTTCAAACCATAGCTACCTAACATTTCAATTAGGCTTTATGTTGTCTATACTAAGGTTAAGTTCAAATCGAAAGATACATAACTCGATTAACATTCTTTGTTTTGTTTAGTTTTGAATGGATCTTGTAATTATTAGAACAAGGATTGTTATAAATTATTAACAATAATTAATAATTATGGTGTGTTCTAAATGACAAGAAAAATATGCAAGTTGTTCTTTGAATTTGAAAGTGACAAAACTTCATGAAGTGTTGCAGAATGAAAACATGCAACTCTTGGAATGTTGCTATAGGACAAACATTGTAACTTTTGGTAAAAGGAATTGTTTCACCAAGGGTCGCTACCTTGTGAAATAATACAAATGTAGCCTATAAATAATTCATTTTGGATTTAGAAATTCAGAAAACAAAAAATTCATCTTCTTCACTAAAATTCCAGACACTCTTTGCTACATTCAAATTTTTGTCCGTCTTGCGCAGACTCGAGAAGGCTGAATTATCCTTGGTATTCCTGCATCAAAACTCCAAGGTAAACGGGAGTGCTTGAAATACTATAAGGAAAGTGTTTCGTACACGATTCTAGCCTCGATTTCATATAGTTTGAATTGATTTTTCTTGAAAGAATTAACGTCATGGTACTTCTTTTGGAATAATTATATCCAAGAAGAAACAGATTCAACAATATAATACTTGATTAATTATCTAAAAAATTATAATTTCGGTAATCAGACTCTGATATCAATTGTTAGAAAAAATTTCAATTTTAAAAACTTGATATCATAATTTCACGGTGTTATATTTTCTATGAAAACAATAAAACGACTGGATCCGTAGACATCGGTTCTTTGTACATTTAGAATATGTTTATGATTCAACACTTTATCATTTTATACTTGAAACAAAAGCCTCGATTTACATGCTTGTAATACTATAAGATTGTTATAAACATCAATTTAAATCAAATGGAATCGAGGTTAGAATCGTGTTCGGAACACTTTCCTTATAGTATTTCAAGCACTACCGATTTGTCTTGGAATTTTGATGCAGGAATACTCAAGATAATTTAGCATTCTCGAGTTAGCGCAAGACCGATGAAAACTCGAATGTAGTGAAGAGTGTCTCGAATTTTAGTGAAGATGATGTATGTTTTGTTATTTGTTTTTTGATTCCGAAAATGAATTATTTGTTATATAAATCAATTTAAATTAAATGGAATCGAGGCTAGAATCATGCACGGAACACTTCTTATAGTATTTCAAGCACTCCCGATTTGTCTTGGAGTTTTGATGCAGAATACCTGTGATAATTCAACCTTCTCGATTCAATAGAAGACCGATTTAAACTTGAATATAGCGAAAAGTGTCTGGAATTTTAGTGAAGATGATGTATGTTTTGTTATTTTTTTGATACCTGAATGAATTATTTATAGGCTACATTTGTATTGTTTCACAAGGTAGTAATCCTTGGTGAAATAATTCCTTTTACCAAAAGTTACAATGTTTGGACTATAGCAACATTTCCAAGAGTTGCATGTTTTCATTCTGCAACACTTCATGAAGTGTTGCCACTTTCAAATTCAAAGAACAACTTCACTTGCATATTTTTCATGTCATTTAGAACACACCATAATTATTAATTATTGTTGATAATTTATAACAATCCCCCACTTGTTCTAATAATGACAAGATCATTTCCAGAAATAAATAGAAACACAATAATGTTAATATAGTTAGGTATATTTCGATTTGAAATTAACCTTAGTATAGACAACAAAAAGCCTAATCGGAATGTTAGGTAGCTCTAATTTGAACTGTTATCCCATGAGACTAGATCGGCGTTACCATACGCACACTCTTTAAGGGTTCTTCGCCTACATATCTCTCCTAGCACTATTTATGGCCATGTGGTTTTCCTGTTTTCATGAATTTTTCATGAGAGAAACTCTAACTCTCACTTTGAGACGACACTATCTCGAAATTCATATAGGTGAAGTTCAATTTGTATATATTTCTTGAGATACATATCCTCCTCGATATAGAACTTCATTAAGAGTTTTGAAAAACTTAACCCTCAATTATGTAATAGTCAACATTGTCATAAAATATTGCACCAACTTCCAAATCAACGACTTGTTGTTACTCATTGAATCTTAGGTTAAGGTGTATTAACTTCAGATTGAGTTGCTATCATTATCGAAACACTTATTCAAGGAGTTTCAACCTCACACCTCTCGAGGTTGTCTTTACTAAATCTCTGGCCAACAGCTTAGTAGATGAATCATTCAAATTATAGAAGGATCATATATATGTGAATTAAATGATTACATCTTTAATCAATTTTATCACAAAATAAAGTCTAGACTTTTCATTATACTCTTTGCTGAATGCTCTAGTTAAATTGGTTTGACTATCGCAATGTATCAACACTGTTGAAACATTGTCTTTTTCTAATGGAACTTCCAATAGAACGGTTCTCGACCCTTCATCTTCTTGACCAACGGAAATGAGAGCCACAAACTCTGATTCCATAGCCAAAATATTAATAAATATTAATACATGTTTGTTTCTTGCTCTTCCAAGAAATTACACTTTCATCTAGTGTAATTATCCAATCAATTGTAAATTTATGATCACCAACACTCGATATCCAACTCACATTGGTATATCCTTCTAATATGGCACCTACCATAACGGGGATCAAGATTTTGGTTTTTAAAAGATAATTGAAAATCCTTATGATGGACTTTCAATGCTCACCATTTGGATTGCTAGTAAATCTACTCATTTACTAACTGCAAATGTTATGTCAGGTCTAGTACATTGCATCAATTACTTTAGAAAACCAATTGCACTTGCATATTTTAACTGAGTTACAACTCTTCCATCATTCTCTGATATTCGACACTAGGATCAAATAAAGTGATCACGTCCTTAAAGCGTAAGTGTTTGAACTTAACAAATATTTTCTCAATATAATGTTTTGACTAGGTTCATAACCCCACTATTTTGCTTTACTTTGATCTCTAAAATTATGTCAACTTGTCCAAGATCTTTCATCTTGAATGCGGAATTTAGAAACCTCTTTGTTTCTAAAATTCCATTCATCTCGTTGCGAATGATTAATCATATATAATCAATACCGAGACAAAGGAATGTCACAATATTCTCACGCAATTTTGAGTGCAAACACTTGTCATAAGAATTAGATGCAGAAGATATTTAGATAGTCATGCATGATGATGCAAGAAGGTTTTTAGATGAAGTGAGAGATGAAATTATGAGAAATTTAAAATAATATAATACAAATTGCAATGAGTACCTTATTTACGTTCACTTCTCTCAAATTTTCACTTGAATTTCTATGCTAAACCTTCTTGATCAACTTCATCATTGATGTGTATGATACTTTTGATCATTTTTTCTTTGATAATCTTTGTCTTCATCAAAACTAGATATAAGATTTATTCTTCACAATCTCTCCCTTTCTGATGATGACAAACACTTTGAATTATTGTTTTGATGATTGAAAGATCTCCCTCCAAGTTGTGTGTCTCCCCTTAATTGGTGAATTTTGCAATGACAAATTCAAACTTTTGATGTCATTGTTTTAGTGCATATATATTTTAATCTATGCAAGGATTTGACAAGCTTCCACATCTAGTACATATATATGTGTCAAAATAATCAACACCTTTCTTTTGTCTAAGACTCTTGGTTACTAATCTACCATTATAGATGTTTAGTGTATCATCACTATCATACTTCCTTCTAAACACCCACTTGCATCCAATGAGTCTTGATCTTTTAGATAGATCGACAAGACCCCAAATATGGTTTGATATTGTTGAATCCATTTTATATGGATATCATCATTCCAAAAAATGTAGTTCTTTGAAACTAATGCTTCCATATAAGTCTTAGAATCGCCTTCCACTTGAAGAATAAAAATCTTACAAACAAAATTCTCATTATTTCCTTCTATAAAAAATCTCGAGAATCGATTTGTTCGTCCTAGATCTTTAGTCTTTCTGACTCTCTTGGTTATCCTAAGTCCAAGTTTTATTTTCAACAATCGCGATTTAACTTTCGATTTATGTTTCAACAATTGTGAACACTATGCCAAATAAGGGCATGATAGTGTTTTTTAGGGCTTTAAAATGTTAAAACTGTTAAAACCTCCACGCTAAAGATATAGATGTTATAATTTCAAAAGCTACCGCTATAGGTACCCTTTAGCTTAAAAACGCTAAAGGTACCCCTTTAGCAGCTTTTAATGTTGAACTTTAGATGCTTTTAAAAACTGCCTATTCCCCTTTAGCGCTTTTCCTTATTTTTTTAATATATATTTTTAATTACTTTAGATAGCTTTTAAAAAGCGCTGTCTATTCCCCTTTAGCAATTTTCCTTTTTTTAATATATTTTTTCAATCACTTTAGACAATATTATCATTAAAAGCTACTGTTTATTCCCCTTTAGCATTTTCCTTATTTTTAATATAATATCTCACCATTTTTGCAACCGAATTTATAGCTTCAACATAACATTTTAAACTACAATATGCATCAATATACAACAATGAAACAATATTATAACAACATCAATCAATATACGCAATATACATCTCAATCCTTTTTGCAATATACACAACAACAACATTAATTTATACAACAATGAAACAAAATCAAAATTTCTTTACAAAATAACTCTATCTTCTACATCGATCTGCACCTATATTACCTGAAACAAAATCAAAAAATTGAAATTCATACAAGTTACCAAATAACAACAAAACAACACAACTATAACGATATATATTATACTCAAAACTCAAAGTTATACCGCTATAATAAAACTCTCAACTCCATAACAAATTGGCACCAATCCTCCATAAGTTCATCCAATTGATCTTTTGAGTAACAAGCACACTTGAATTCATCAAAGTACTACATAATAATATAAAATAGTATGATTTAATTAAAATACTAAGTCATTTTATGAGAAATATTAAAATAATTCCTAAGTTACAAATTCATACCGTTGATGGAATCTCTAATCGGTCCAAAAGAATAGTTTCTTTCATAAACCTCAACATAAAATAACCGCAATCTACACAATTGCGTTGACGAGGACACTACACATGGAAAGAAAATACGGATATACATCAGTATATACAACTTAACTTGTTTTATCAAGTATCATCGCTATATTATCAAAATTGGGAAAATTTATACCTCCACTTTGATCCAAGAAATATTGTTGACTCTACTCCTTGGTAGTTGAATACCTCTTTGTGCTCGAAAACTTTGTAGAACGCTATGATAAAATAATAACGAATATTTAGAACTATCACACATAAATAATTAAATATACACATGTATATTTTAGAACAATCTCACTTACGTGTCAATCGCCTCTTCATATCCGGGTATGTTGTCCAATCATTGCCCAATGAATCCATAATATAAAATTTCTCTCAAAGGATTAATTGTAACCAATAACCAAAGGTCCATCGGAATATTAAACAAAGGTTAGATGGAAATTTTCTACACAACGTTAAAAATGAAAAATTATAATAGAGGAAATTTAGAATGAAAATCTTACTTGTTGCAAGATTATATGGTAAAAGAACAATTTTTCAGATCTTTATGGCCATAAATAAACCGAGTACATATGCTATTACTTCATCCGGTTTTGAGATGATTGACCTCGTGGACAACGTTGGGATTTATGAAAGCTTAACTGACTCCAATCCACGCGCGAATCAACTTGTCACACGTAAACCTTAAATAAAACAACATTAACATTAATTATTCATTGAAATGAGTAAATAAATTCGCAATTAATTAAACAAAGTTGGTTTGAGTATACCGATGTATGTATCGATAACAACCATGCCTAATGTCAAGTGTCCAAAACTTGGTCCAAATCCTCCATACCAATTGTCATGCCATGAGAACCATAAATCCTTCATCCGTGGGTACAAGATAAGTACCACCTTGCGTATAGTTGTGAAGCTTATAAATGTCCCAAGGCACGACCTATACCGTGAAGTAGTTTTTTTCTAGCACCGTCCTCTTAGCAACACTCTTTATTTCGTGGAAATGTTACTAATTACGTGCTCTTTACCCCTACTTACGCCTTCAATCTTTTAGGTGAATAATCTATATATAAAATTAGAGTGGTCAAGTATAGGATGACAAATTAACATTATCTAAGCATAAATATCATATAATTGTGTTGTACTTGTTTTTGTGATGCCACCGACCATTGGCGGTAATCCCTTTATCTTTTGGTTTAGATTTGTAGGAGTCTAACATTACCATGCAAAAATGTAAGTAAAACGAACGTAAAAATTTGAGTACTAAAAGGTTCATAACGGTTTTAATTATACCTTATCATCTATGCGAACGAGTCTTGACGACCATGCAACAAACGCCCTATTGCCTCTCCCACCAATATTGCATCCAAACTTCACCGATTGGTAATAACGCACCTCCTCTAAAGCAATATCAATTGACACTTTCAAATATCCGTAAGGGAGCGTTTATGATGAAGTACTTCTCCTCGAGTGTTATGGACTTTTCCTTGCCAACCATGCGATAAGTTGGTGTCTCTAAAAAGAGTTGACAAGGTGAAATGCCCTAAAATCAATAATAAATATGACATCTTTAATGTATATATGTCGCTTAAATAAATTACACTAATTAAATAATATATGAATTTACCTCGAATAGTTTCTTTAAGAGCACAATTGACACTAGCTATGTCACTAGTTTCTTTAACACCAAGATTCCATTTCGATTGGTACTTGCTTTTTCCTTCCTCAATTCAAGAACTTCATTTCTAATGCATCCAACCTTGCCTCGCAGCTCTTTATTGCTAGAAGATTTTGTCTGGGTTGTTCTTTTCAAGGAGCTTGAGTAACCCCATATCCTTTACCCTCACCCGACTGTAATACTCACGAACATCTAATGCTCGACTAAGTATGCTCCCGCAATCATCCGTGGAGATGTAGACTGTGATGTAATCTCCTAAATGCATATGAATATTGGAAAACATGAATATTATATGTTAATAAAATTTTGATTTAATTAGAATTAATGTTATACTTACGCATTTTGCAAAAGTTTCTTGTACTTCTTCTTTAAGAACTCCATCCTTACCCACACGGCAGCTTCCACAAAACATGCTCCGAAGAGATGTTTAACTATTCTCTCTTTAACTACACATTAACACAAAAACAAGCTCGCTTATAACTCTTGATGAACAAGTATATCATTGCAATTTGTAAATACTTACTATTTTTGTTCTAATCGCATATCCCAAACGTCCTTTTATATGGATATGCCGAGATGATGCTCTTTGACGATTTACGCTACTTACACTCTTAAATTGGGTTTTCCGCTTGTCATTAAAAACATCCCATTCTTTAAGTGAAATCACATCTCAGATATTCTCGTTGACGCCCGCATCAACAAATTTTTTTCGCATCTCTAAGATATTTTCTGCTTAAAATGTTCTAAACCCTCTTAGTCTTTTGCCGCCAATCCAAGACAATAATCTTTTTGTGTCATCAATGTTGAAATACCTCTACAAAAACATACACAAAGTGCGTTAGTATAAGTAATTTAAAGATATAATTTAAATTACATAATCGTAAGACATAATTAAAAGTACATAATCGTAATTTAAAGACATAATTAAAATTACCGTATCTCACTGCATTTTGTTTTTAGCATCATCCAAATGTATCATCTCTCCACTCATCACAAGTTATTGGTATTTCTCCTTACAATTGTACCAATGTAACTTGTCAATTTAGAACCGTTAGGCTCAATTAATTTCCCTTGACTCCAATGCACATCGATTTAATACCTCTATCTCTATCACGAATGATATTCTTCATAATAGTTTTTCCTCTTTAATTTTTCCACTCCCACGGAATTTCTCCATCATTGTCTCCATCATTAATTGAATCATCGGGTGCTCCTCGTTACTAGCCATCTAACTCAGAATCAAGAAAACATTAGTATCTAATTACAAATATTTAATTCCAAATATATAATTCCAAATATCTATTGAGTATATAAAATGACAAATATCAATTGAGTATATAAAATGAAAATATATCATTTATTAGAAGTTTGCTAAGTGTTAACAAGAATGGAGGAATATATATTACCTCTTTCACTAACATCTCTTTCTTTTCTTGGTTGGATTTTGAATTACTTGTCTCTTAAGAACGCGGTTGAGGGATTGATCCAAATTCCTCATCATGATCTTTTCTAATATATGTTTCATCCATGTAGTATTTTCATCTCGATCGCTTCTAATATACGACTCATTCTCAACATCAACATCACCTTGATCTACACTTTTATCATCAATCACTTTGTTAGATAAAAGCACTATAGACCATTTCGTACTCTTCGGGTCTGTGACATAGAACACTTGTTTAGCTTGAGAGGCTAGAATAAAAGGCTCATCTTTATACCCCACCCTATTAATATCCACTTGCAAAAACCCTGACTTATCCATTCCTATGCCACTACTATGTACCCACTTGCAATAAAAGATAGGAATCTGAAACTTCTCGTAATCAAACACCCAACTGTGATTGATAACCCCAAAATATGACAGATTTTCATATTTGGGGTTTAAGTCCTTCATACTAGAAATGTGCATTGCTTCAGCTACAACCGTAACACCACTATTTTGCATAATACTTTTCTCATCTTGCTCTTTGGTATAAAATGTGTATCCATTAATTGCGTATCCTCTATAAGAGAACACAATCGAACTTGGACCATATGCCAAACATCTCAACCCGTCTGATATTGAAGCGGATCGAATGAAACTTTGAATATATATGATCCTTAAACCATCAGATAAAACTTTGATTGTGCTCGCACTATCCAATTTTCATTTCTACTTTGATTCTCACCCTGAGTATAGCCTTTTGCATTTCAACAAACGGCTCAACCTCATTGTCATTATGCGTAACATACAAATGCACTTGATCCTGCTCATCCTTGATATCACACAATTTCATTTCCAATTAATTTTTACCTTCTTTTTTTCAAAAATGAGATTTGGGGAGTCCTATGGATTGCACATTGACAAAAATTCAGACAAAACTCAACCGCTTCTTCAAAAACATATCGCTTCAATGATACAACCCTCCGACGACTTCGTTTTTCACGCACTTTTAATATTTTCATGTAACGCTCAATGTGGTACATCCATCTCATATAATCTCGTCCACACAATTGTGTCTCTTTCACAAGATGAACAACAAGATGTACCATAATGTCAAAAATGATGGAGGAAAATACATTTCAAGGTCACACAAAGTAATAACTATTTTTTTGTAATACGTAAGATCTCGTGATCGATCACCTTACTACAAATTGACCAAGAAAAACACAATTTAGTTATAGCGCTTTACTTTTTCTCGCAAATAGAACGATACCTATTGGTAGAAAATGTTCCATTATGACATGGCAATCATGTGTCTTCAAACTCTTTAACTTGAGGTCTTCCATGGACACGAGTCTTCTAATGTCTGAGGAGTAACCTTCTGGAACTTTAACTTCACTCAAAAACTTACACAATATTTTCTTTTCCTTTCTAGATAGAGTATAAGCAGCAGTGGTAGATATGCCTTCCTTTCTTCACGGGTCCTAATTCAGCCTTATTCCCATATCTACATGTCCTCCCTTGCTTTAAGGCCATCTTTAGACTTTCCTTTTATATTGAGTAACGTACCAATAACACTTTCAAATACATTTTTTTCAATATGCATAACATCAAGAAAATGTCTTACGATAAAGATTTCCAATATGGAAATTCAAAAAATTGACCTTTTCTTCCACCCACCGTGACAACTTTATATGCAAAAGGTTTGCCAAACCGAATACTCACATCTTTCACCTTTTCAAAAATTTGATCACTGTCAATCAAGGAGCTCTACGTTGTTCTAGATTCCATTGAACGCTTTTCTCCATCCACGATATCGTGTTTAGAAGTTAAGAATCTATGATGACCGAGAAAGACATTCTTCCGATAAAGTTTCAATTGCATGGTATCGGTTCCATCTTCACGCATGTGACACGCTTTTTCACCTTTAATGCTATACCCGATAAATTTCCATATGTCGAAAATCGTTAATTGTGCCAAACAACATCGCCTCAAATTGAAATTTTCTTTCCTATATCCATCATAAACCTCCACCGCTCTCCCACAAAATCTTCAAATCTTCGATTAAAGGTTTCAGTATACAT
The DNA here is from genome assembly GCA_021764765.1 of Vicia sativa. NCBI lineage: Eukaryota > Viridiplantae > Streptophyta > Magnoliopsida > Fabales > Fabaceae > Vicia > Vicia sativa. Next base: position 180,861,071 of record CM038793.1, on the reverse strand, counting down.
CTATGTCATTCCCTCGTTGTTTAGGCCCGTAAATTAACATAGACAACATCATGTACTTGCGCTCATACATAGCCATGGAGGTAGGTTATAAATCATAAGAATCACGGACATGTGCAATGTGAGATACTTTGAAGACCATGCGGGTTCATTCCATCCGTAGATAATGCCAAGCTTAAGGTTTCTTGTTTCTCCTCCAAAATCGGATAATCATTATCAATTTTCTTCCACCGGGTGCATCTCGCGGATGTCGAAACTTTCCATCGATAATTTTTTCATCCGCATGCCAAGTCAAGCGCCTAGCATCAATTTCACTACGAAACATGCGCTAAATCTCGGAATAATAGGAAAATACCATAAGACTTTCACGGAGATAATTTTTCTTATATCGAGATAAACCGCACTTAGGTATTCATTCAACGATGCATATTCGCTTCAAACAAAATGTAATCATTTAGACATGCATGTATCTTTTCATAGCTCATGCCAATAGAGCACAACATTTTTTGGCCTCGAGGTTCGATTAGGAAGAACATTATCCTCGTGAAGCATATCTATCAAAAGGGCTAATAAGTCCTGGAAACTTTATCCGACCATCCGCTATGCGCCTTTTGTTGTACAATTTTAATACCGCATAATCTTGTGAATTTGGGACAATCTTTATACAACGGTTTCTCCGCATCACCTACCAACCTCTCAAACATTTTTGACAACTCAAGATCTTCTTCAAGTGCTTCGCAATCTCTTCGACTCGATCATAATCATATGTATCCGTGGCATTGTCTTCAAACATAGGTCGACTACTTTTCACCCCGGCTCAACATTCGCGATGCTTTTCTCACCATGAAATATCCAACACGATAACTTCGATCAATTCCATGCATCAAGAATGCGATTTCAATCCATCCGCCAACCCGACCCACATAACAACAACCCAAGCAAGGACATTTCATTCTATTCGGTCTTCAACTGTTCAACAAAGAAACTTAACGAACTTTAATACCCCATTCTCGCATTTTTGACAATCGATCGGCACACATCTATTTTTATCCATGGTTTTAACTATTACGTATGTTTAACAAAAACACTAATTAGGAAAATCAATTATGAACTAATAAAATCAAAGTGTTACTTGACTATGAAATTCAAATTCAAATTCAAATTACAAAGCATAAAGCAATTTTGCTTTATGCTAAAAGCAAAATGTTCACTTTTGGTTAGTTAGTTAATTACTGCTTTATTAACCATACAAATAAGCCTCTCTTTGTATGTAATCCAATTTCATTCTAATAGTACTTATTCCCACTCTAGTGTTAGTGTTGCACTTGGAGTTGGACTAGGATTAGCCAATTCTAGACAAACAGTTTCTAAATGGGGACCTAATTACTCTTTAAAGGAAAATTTAATATTCTAGTAAGAGTTTATCATTCAAATCAGAATTTAAAAATAATGAATAATTCATTCTTTAACTATTTATATTGATTAAAATATTTGATGAGTAAATTTCTCAAATTGTTATGTAAATAATGCTACTGATATTTACTCATTTGTCCCAAATTTGTCAAACCCCTTTGATTCTACCATCGCTATCATTGTACATAACAATCCTAACATGTTTCTTTGCACATAATTAACATTTTGTAACTAAGTTTTATATTTACATAAATTGATTAGTAAGTTCGCAACCATATAAATTAACTAAGTTCTCACATTTTATTTTTCCATTGATTCTTCATCTACACACGATAAGCAAACTCCTCAGATGATTAAACCTCAACCGAACCATCGCTCAAGTTGTCTAACTTCTTGTTTTTGCTCAATTTTTGTGTGCATATAAAACCGCTTTTAAGTTCTTTCGTTATGTTTTTATCCCGCAAAACCTAAATAGCACCGAAGTTATTACCACTGCTTAGAACAAACAAAATCATGGAGACCAAAAGTTATTACCTATCGCTTAGAACAAACAAAATCATCAATTTTATCATCTAATAGAACAAACAACAATGTTATTACCATCAAGTAAAACTCATGTAATCCTATGATAATGTTTGATAACAAAACTCATGTAATCCGTAAAATTCAACACATAAATCACCTACATTCAACTAAACACTCTAGTCACGATGCACACCAAAAGCAACAATTATGTACACGTGCTTTAATGATAGGAACACTTACTTGGATTGAAAATGAATTAGCCAATAAGATTCAAGGTGATGTCGCTAGGCGCTTGGAGTTACAACGGAGGAGGTCATTGTGTTGGTGATTGTGTCGTTGATACAAGGCGGAGGGTAATGGTGAGAGGACGACGAAGGGATGAACAGTGGATGGAGACGGTTGACGATTGATGGTGGTGGTTGGTAACGATGAAGATGAAGCAGTTGAGAGGAGGGTTTGAGAGATGACGGAACAAAGGGAGTAATGGAGTGAGACAGGGGGAGTTTGGGAGGAGACGAGTGTTGAGAGGATGAAGAGAGCTTGAATGGGAGGAGACGAATGGAGAAGAAGATGAACAGAGAATCAGCTGGGTTTCGGTTTGTGTTACTGGAAATGTGATTGTAAATTTAGGGGTTTAGAAACTAATTAACAAACCAAAGGCAATATAAGAAGCTACCGCTAAAGGTACCCCCTTTAGCGTACGCTTTTAGGCTTACTCCCCTTTAGCAGCTTTTAGAGTTACACAAAGGCAAATATTAATAGCGATGCTAAAGGTACCCCCCTTTAGCAGCGCTTTTATTAATTTTTTAATTTTTAATTTTTCTAAAACCCTATAGCAGCGCTTAGGGAGAAAAAGCGCTGCCTTTGATAAGGCCTATAGCAGCGCTATCTAAAGTATTTAATTTTTTTTTGATATTATAGCCTGGCATAAGCTATGTAGTGTCGCCAAAACTCGCTTTGCGAGTGGAAGAACCTTTCACGAAGTTCTTCAATTCCTTATCCTTCTTGATAAGGTTCTCAAAATTCTACATCTTATAATTCAATAGTTTCATTAGACTTCAAATTCAAAATTTTATATAAGTCATTATCGATTTATGAATAATCTTTATATATCTTATAATAAATTTCTCACTAAACACCAACATATTATTCACGTAAAAATCAGATTAAAACTCAATTGCATAATTTAAAAATATGAACTTATTGATGCAAAATTTCACATGTCTTTCAATATACAAATGAAAAAGAACGTTAATATTCTTTGGTATTCAAATTTAACACAAACAATTGTACCGGTTCGGCTGGTTCAGTGACAACCATTCAAAATGAAGCGTCACCTTTGATTGTTTGTGTCATGCATTTTGGGTTCCAAAGTTTTCACTTATTCCATAAACCATCATATATGCATATGTTAGGAAGAAATAATAACATGTATAATGCATTCTTTACATTTTAGCAGTAATAATGTACTTTTACGTTTCATTTTCAATAATAAAATGAAGTCACAGTATGAGAACCGCATGACAAAGTATAGTATGTATGATATCAACATATCATCTACAGTAGCAGTAAACATATTCATAATGATGTGTATCTGATGCTTTGATTTTATTAATATAAATGATTAAACCACGTATATTTTAAATTTATAATTACACAATCATGTTATGAGTATCATTCAACTATCAATGTACAATAACTTCCCAATTTAAAAACCATGATAGAAATATTGAACTATTGTTGAAAATTATCATACCATTTCCGGAGTAACTATTAACCTAAATGCTTAACAAAATAGATTCATCACCGTGCTCTAGAGCTATTGGGCCAAGGTTTCGTGATGCAAAATGAACTTGGCTTATAAAGAGAATTTTTCTTTCCACCCCTATTATACCGACACCCCAAATTGTATGAAAAGACAATTTTGCCTAAGATATCTTTATTATTGAAATTTACGGTCGATTTTTGAAAATTTTCTCGATGATACCGAAAATTTGCGCATGACATCGAATTTTCACCAAAACAAGTAAGATTTTCTGTAGATTTGATCAATTTTCCGTTATTTTAGATCGATATTTCATAATTTTCAGATCGCCACCGTAAATTACTAAATATTCGGTATTTTTTCCTGGAAATTTCGAAATCTCCGGTATTTTCATTTGATGTTGATACTGAGAATTTCGAAACTTCCGGTACGCCTAAAATACCAGAAATTTTGAAATTTCTGGTATTTTTCAATTTTTTTCCAAACAGAGCTAAGTTTTTAATGATTTTTAACTTTGCTTACAGTGAGGACTAGAGGAAGAGACGGTTCTATTTCTGGCAGGACTACGGATCAAGCAGATGATGTGGCTCGAGCAGATGCTGACATTGATCTTTGGTTTCAGAGTCACTTCCTCACCTCCCCCGTGAGATCATGGATGCAACCGTTAGGGTTCAGGAGCCTGAGCAGTGCGAGGATGAATACCTGGAGTGGTTCCTTAGTGTGTCACACCCTTGGGTCACACCACCGACTCTAGCATCTGATGTCCCAGGGCCTTCAGGTACCAGAGATTCTTCTGATCCAGCACCACCACCATCTCCTCCTCTAGCAACTGACCAGGATACCCGCCTACAGCTCATCGCAGTTACATTAGATAACATCATGGGGATGCTGAACCCCGATAGTGAGGTTTATCAGGGGTTAGCTAGGTTGGCCAACATTGTTTGTGGAGGGCGTATGTATATTTTTATTTGTATTCTTGTATTGTTATGTGTATGTTGTGACAAATAGACTTTATTTTATTGCACAATATTTTTTGGCTAGTACCTTTTCTCTCGATTACATAAAGAAAACAATGACACAAATAAGAAACTCGAATAAGTAAACAAACATCAGATGACAAACAAAAAATAATCAGTACTCCGATACATGAAAACCTAGGAACTACTGGGTTCGAATTCATTTGGACGCTTTAGACACTTCATTATGTCGTCAAAAAATCTTCGGATCTCTGCATCCAACTCGATCGGACCTTTGGTTATCCTACTGTTCACAGTGATTTCTGGTAAACAACCGCTAATCTTCCAAACTATCGAATAAACTTAATTACTGTTATTCAATTTCTCCGTAACTTGTGATCGACTAGATTGATCCTATGGGACATAGTCGTTTGGCTAAATCTAATTGTAAAACTGGTATTCATATTTAGGACTTCTAATTAAGGTGTTTTAAAGACATCCAATCCACTTCGATTACTACACTAAATGATTCGAAGGATAATTTCTATATGAAAAGTAAAAGTAAAAAGTAAAAAGTAAAAAGACCTTAGATTGGGTAAATGGCAGGATTAAGTGAGTGAATGTAAAATTGTCGAATGTTTAAAGGATTCGAACATAAGAAAACGCTTAAATGCGTAAAGAAATAAATGACTCAATGTAAAAGCTTTAATGTAAAGGCATGAACGTAAAAATGTTTGAAGCACAAATGAAATGGAAATGAAAACAAACTGAAAATATAAAGAGTTTTCATTGAATTGTAAATGTTGGTGTTATCATACGTATATCTTTCGAGCATTCGCTTCCTATCCATGCGGTATTTTGAATGTTTACCGAATTTGTACAATGATATGACACACGTAAATCCTAACACTAAGACTTCTATTAATACTATTTCACCATAACGGTCTTGTTATCGATTCGCCACGCTCAAGCATGCAGCATTACTCCATCTAGCCTCCACGCCTTCAACGCCTCCAGCTTATGTATTTGAATTTCCAATATCCCGCCACATTTGAATTTCAAACGCCTTTGAACCGCCTCGAATTCGCTTCAAAGGTTATTTTCAAAACAACCTTCACGTATATAATCTCATCATTATTTCAAATTTCTTTAGACTTACACTCCACAACTATCATTCAAACCTTGAGCTTTAATATTTCCATTCAAAAACAACCTCTTCCATTCTAAACCATAAAACTTGCTTTATTCAAACAAAGCCCAATTATTTCATTTCAATCACAATATCAAAATCTTCATCCAACAATGCCCCTTTAAAATATGTATTTCAACCCTTTGAGAAATACTTATTTTAAATAGATTCACAAGATTTTGATAAGACCTTTGAATAATCATGATATTTACTGCATGACTTCACCCACGCCAATCAAGACGCCTTGAGTACCTAACTGCCTTGGACCGCTACTACAAAGATGGTGCGGTTTTAAAATAATGATTACTATTAATCACACTCATTACCAACATTAGATTTTACCCACCTCTCTCGAATCCAACCAACAACTTCCACGCACTTCTAGTCTCATTTAGTGGGTGTTTAAACTTCCACACTCTATAAAACTCATCGCTTAGTCTTTTTCCTTTTCTCCAAAAATTCAAATCTCTCTTTCTTTCACTACACCCTAAAACTTCCAACAATCTCAACAATGTCTTCATCAACATCATCACAATTGAAGAAATCATCAAAGAAGAAGAACAAGAACAACAACACGGAAACTGTCATGGAGAGCAAGGTGGGTACTTATCAGAATCAATATGTGCTCAATCCTCAAGCGATCTCCAAAGAAAAAGAAATGTTGTATGCTTCCCAGGTATTAATCCCTACCATTGTTGCTGGAAAAAGGTTTGCCCTAATGGGTCCTTTAACTGTTTTTGAAATTCTGAAAGATACTAGGAAATTTTTTCCTGTTTGCTATAAATTCAAACCCCTATTTAACAAGATGGATGCCCCTAAGGCAGAAACTGAAGCCATAAGCGAATCATCTGGTTCGAAAATAACTGAAACTCCAGTCTCACCTCCAAAAGATCCTTTTATCTTAGATTATATCAAAAGCAATTTCAAACCATTTCGATCCTGCCCCACTTCAGATGTAGCGTATCAAAACTGGCTTACTAAAGTAGAATCCAAAAAATCCCAACAATGGGAAGAATTAGGAATTTATAATTTGATCAAACTATCAAAACCAGTTTTACTTACACCCATTACTATTTGCTTCATTGTACTGGATAACACTTATAACACTTTCCACCTTCCGGCGGAATGATAACACCCACCTTCTTTGATATAGTCGCCATCACCGGTCTTTCACTGGGGAAACTTATATTCTCGATAACGAAGAACACTCTAGCATCATTGACTTCATGTCAAACTAGCTAGATTTTCAAAATTCATAGCATCAAGGGATGATTTCGAGAACATATTCCTTATGTTTCAACATCACATTCAAGGGCCAGAGGTTCATTCCGTGGATTTCCATGAAAATAGGAACTGCATGTGATCTTTATGAGAGCTTAAGATCGCTAGCCTCTAGTTTAAAATCCCATGCTCCAAAGAACATTCTTCTACCATTTTGTTGTTTCAACTATGGATTAATGCTATGTTCGAATCTTCTTTATCAACTCACGATACTATCATCGAACAAGATCCGTAAATAGTCGACAGGTCATCAAGGCACAAGGCTTCAAAGCTTACTCCAAATGATGACAAGGATGATTTTAAAGTCCATTTCTAAATACATCATGATCTTCTCAAAAAGACACAAGTTCAAAGAGTCCATGGCACCTTTGCTCAAAGGACTTGGGACCATCATGTTTCACAATGTCTCTCTTAAACTGCCAAGAGCAGAGAGGACAATTGAAAGTGTTTCTTCTTCCGAGGCTAATTTCAAGAATTACTCCAACAAAGAATCGATTTTCCTCCCGGCTTATCAACCCACTGCTTTCGACAATTTGGCCTCGTGCATTAATTCGAACCTTGTTCCAAACACAAAGTGCCATAACCTCGTGCAGTAATGTTCAAAGCAAGAGAGGCCAAATTACAACAGAGCATTATCAACATTTTGCTCGCTCGAGCTTTTACCTTTCGAGCCAACATACTACAAAGAAAAGGATTTCTTAAATAGTGGACTAAGTTCTACCGCATATATATGTTTGATACACTCACCATTCAACAAAAGCTAATCGACGTTGCTCAATGTGTAGGTACACCCAAGAAAGGTATGTTCACCACGCCAAAGAAATTAGGCTTTTCAAAATTATTTCAAACCACTTATGATCCCACACGCTGGGAACCACCAGACATCGAGCGATCAAACCTTGAAGGAAAAATTTAAAGAAAACATTTCTAAGTTCAAACTTCCTTCGTGGTTGTCACCGAGGATAGGTATAGGTTGGCACCAAATGCATCCACCTAAATTTCTAGATTGCCTACCTTAACCGGCTTTGGCTTGGTTTCCTTCATACCCTTGGTGGTCGACTTGCAAAGAAATGTTCAAATACCAATCTCTAAAGAAACTAAAGCCATCCGAGACCGTGACATGGGCTCACATCGCTTCATAATTTCCTCAGACATCTTCGCTATGACCTTCCCGCCATTTCGATTACATCTAATCAAGGCACAGATGCGAATGCTTGGGAAAATTCCAAATGTATCCTAATTCCCTTATCTTTAACATTTTACTTTAATTGTTTCACTTTTCAGCCATCAGGATAAAAAAAATGTTGCTTCGAAGCCCAAGGAAGGGAACACTTCTCAACAAGCTATCGAAATTAGCGATGATGTAACTCCAACAATACCAACAACAACAACAACTACTACAACAACAACAACACCGGCAGCAGCAGACATTTCAATTCCAAAGGTGATTGACTAACCCTGTTGTTTCGAATAGACTGAAGTTTATGATTTAGATCTAACTTATGTTTAAACCTTTTCAAACTAGCAAGCTTCCACCAACTACTCCTAAGAAAAGGAAACAAGACTCTACTGAAAAGGACCTCAAAACTGGTGAAAATCCTCCAACAGCTTCTAAGAAGAAGCAAAAGAAAGAAAGTTCCAAAGGCCCTGAGCCTACTAACATTCCTGGACTTGATCCCAAAGACGTTGCTCCCTCAACAACATCCAAAATTTCACCTTCGACCTCCAATGTAATATTGGAACATATTGATAGTAATATTTCTTCTGATAATCCACAGGTAATTTAAATTCGAATTCCTAACAAAATAGTTATTCATACATTGGTACATATTCTTAACCTTTCTATGTTCCTGCAGGATACTTCGAACACGAATCCCACTGCTCCAACTCCTCCAACAGGGACCATTGATCCAATCACTTCCTCTCCCCATGGGGGGCTCCAGCAACTTCGTCGTGCAAAACAAAGGGTCTTCCAACATGGTGGCTCTGACTGGGACTTCGGAGGCACAAGATGATCAAGGCACCTCACCTCCTTTGAAGGAAGCAAACGAAAAATCACCCAACAAGTCTAAAGAAAATCCACCAGAAACTTCCCCTCTGACATCTCCTCTCGAAACTCTTCAAGAGAGTCCAAAAATCCCTCATGCTGAAGAGGACAAGATTGATTCTCCTCAAGAGAGTAAAGAAACTGCAGAAGAAGGATCTGGTGAAGACGAAACCCAAAGTGGTTCGGCTGATGAAACAAAGTCTGATGCTAATAGCAGCGAGACCAATACTATCGATGTGGTGGATCTAGGCGACGAAGGAGAAAGTAATGAGCAAGACAAGGATGAAGATGATGGTGGTAAGACTAATGAACCTATGGAGGTCGAAATGGACGTGACTCCTTTGAACATGGAACTTCCTCAAACTTCCCAGCCTCGACTGACTGAAGAGGAACTAGCTCTCCTAAAACACAATGACCCAATTGAGTACATGAAAGCTTAGTTGGCCCAAAAGGACATCCCTCTCACTAGGGCTGGCACTGGTTCGACTAACAACACATTGCCCCCAGATGCTAGAGCTATACTCCTTAACAAAGTCAGGAAAATAATCCTTGATGTAGACCTATTCGAAGTTCTCAAAAAGGATAGCACTGCTTGCTATACCATGAAGGAACTTCTCACTCAAGTTAACTTCGCAGCTTGCTCCTTGCCAGTCAGCACTATACTGTTCGACCTCCAAGTATTATTGGATGATGTGACTGGATGTCTCCTACAAGATAAATTAGTCGCAAAGTTCGTGAGAAACGAACGCCATGGATGTCGCTATGAGCGCTCAAACTTTCTAAAGAGGCTGAAGACCAAGCAACGCGCTTTAAATAGGCGAAGGCTGACTATGAAGTTCGAGCGTGGTCTATTCTCTTTTGGGAAAGACAAATTCAAGAGCTCCAGCAAAAGGTCGAAGAAGCTCAACAACAAAGAATCGGCTTACTTAAACCGATAATCGTTAGGAGCCAATTCAAGAACTTTAACAGGGCCTTTCTCAAATGTAAGCAGAGCGTATCAAAGGAGAAGTAACTACTCTGGAAGGAGCGAGACGTTATACCCAGCAAAGACTTGAGTCCTTTAGAAACACCTTCACAAGATTGAGAAACAATGTTTATTTTTAAATCTTTGCTTATTTAAATTAATTTGAGACTTCATTTTGTAATATTCGAACAACGCCATTTTGGCAACGTATGGTACCATTTTGGCATTTCCTTATAATATTTCGACTACGTTGCTATTATTCGAATCTCCTGCAGGCGAGGTCTATATTTTTTCAAATATTTCCCATTAACCTTTAAGATTCGTTTGTCATCAGCTAACTCTTCGATTTCATACGCATTGTTTGAGAATATCTTTAATATTTGAAAGGGTCCTTCCCAATGAGGTGACCATTTACCTAACGTTTTGTTCTTCTTGTCCATGGGCAATATGACTTTCCAGACTAAGTCATTAACAGTGAATGTTTTACCTTTCACCCTTTTGTTGTATGCCCTGGCTACTCTTTCCTTTTGCCTCATTAGGATTTCCAATGCATGCGCCTAACTGCCTAACTCAACTAACTCATTCATCATCATCTCCCAATACAATGCAGATGGGATCTCATTTTGCCTTTGAATTCGAATTGATTGCAGATGAATTTCCAATGGTAAAACTGCATCATGGCCAAATGTTAGTTGGAAAGGCGTGGTGTTAGTAGCTTCTTTAGGAGATGTTCTACAAGCCCAAAGTATTTGGTCCAAAGTCTTATGCCAATTCTTTGGCTTCTTACCAACATGTTTTTTAATTAATCCTATTATCACTTTATTTGCTGCTTCGACATGACCATTTGCTTGAGCATAATATGTTGATGTTAATAATTTAAACCCATCATCGAGCAAATTTTGCATCTTTCACAAAGAAACACGTAACCTTGGTCTGTGGTTATACTCTCTGGTAATCTGAACCTATAAATTATCTATTTCTGTATGAACTCAATAATAGCCTCTTGATTAGCAACTATTAATGGTATTGCTTCGATCCACGTGGTAAAATAATCAATTCCTACTAAGATATATTTCTGTCCTTTAGACGAAGCAGGATTGATCTCTCCTATTAAATCTAATGCCCATCCTCTAAAGGGTCATGGTTTAATGATCGAATGTAACTCACTTGCAGGAGCATGTTGAATTCCTGCATGTTTCTGGCATTCTTCACACCCTTTAGCAAAATCTATACAATCTTTGAGCATGCTGGGCCAATACATGCCATATCGGAATAACAACCATTTCATTTTATGGCCTGCTTGATGTGCCACACATACCCTATTCTGGACCTCTGATAGTGCTAAGTATGCCTCACCTTCTCCTAGGAACTTCAGTAATACGCCTTCCTGGGTCTTCTTGAACAATTCATTTCCCATGAGGACGTATGATAACGCTCTATATTTTATCTTCCTATCAACATTCAATGTTGGGTTTTTTAAATAATTCATAATTGGACTTTGCTAATCTGCATCTGACAAGGTGTCTATGGCTAATACTTCGAATTCCTGCTTGTCAGCACAACCTAACTTTATATTTTTTAAATTTGATGGTATGAGTCTAGTAGCTATAACCCTTCTTCTTAATTCAACCAAATCTTCAAAGTTTTTGGTGGAAACTTTATACCCTGAAGCCAACTGTGCTAGGTCATTTGGCTCTTGATTTTCTATTCTTGGTATATGTTTAATATCCATGTATTCGAATTTTTTGAGTAGCCTATTAACTATGACGAAGTACATAATCAAATTATCCTTTATGCATTTGTATTCCTTTGTTATTTGCTTGACCACTAACTCCGAATCTCCTTTAATTTGACCTAGTTGCCCTAATTCCAACAAAGCTCGAGTCCAACGATAAGCGCAGACTTCAAAGTTGTTCGAGCAACGAGGACCATCTAACTTATACTTGAACTTTGTTGGAATTCCTTCAGGAGAAATTATAAGAACTCCAACACCACTACAATCTTTATGGATCGAACCATCAAAGTATAATTTCCAAGGTTGCATTTCAACGTAACCCATGATGCCTCTTCGATCGCTGAATGATCAACGATGAAATCGAATTACTTGACCTTTCATGCCTTTAAAGGCATGAAAGTCAAAGAATACTGTCAAGGCTAAAGCCCATTTACCAATTCGCTATGCATTATTGGTTTCGAAGCATGTGTTTGATAACATCGAAATGAGATGAAACATGAACATCAACAGCTTTTATATAATATTTAAGTTTCATACAAGAGAAATACAAACATACATAGCTTTTCTATGTTGCTATATCCGGTTTTCGCATCATTTAACACCCTACTTAAATAGTATACACACTTTCGATGCCATTGCTATCTTCTTGTGCTAACATACTACCTATGGTAACTTCGTGAGGCTTAATATGTACAATCTCATGGGCTTTCCCATGAAGGTGGAGACAAGATAGAGGTCGAGTGAGATATCTTTTATATTGTCAAACGCCTCCCGATGTGCTTGCTCCATTCAAGGCTTGTCCTTGCTTCAAACGAAGTAACGGAGAGAAAGCTCTGGTTCTTCCACTTAAATTTAAATGAACCTTCTTAGAAAGTTAATTTTACCTAGCAAAGATTGCAACTCCTTTTTTGATGTAGGTGCTTTCGTTTCTACAATGGCTTTGGTCTTGTTTTGGTTGATTTCGATACCTTTCTTATGAACCACAAAACCAAGGAAATCTCCACCGCACAAAAATGCACACTTAAGGGGTTCATTTTAAGCCATGTTTTCTCATTCTTTGAATGATTGGCTCAAATGATGCAAATGAGTTTCATAGATAACGATTTGATGACTATATCATCAATGTACACCTGCATAAAAGTCTCAATGAAATCATGAAAGATCAAATTCATTGCCCTTTGATAAGTTGCTCCAGCGTTTTTTAAACCAAAAGGCATTACTATCCATTCGTAGGTGCCTAAGGCTCCTGGACAACGAAATGCTGTCTTAGCAACATCTTCTTCAAAGAATAAAGATCCGTTATACCCGTAGTATCCATCTAACATACTTAAATATTCAAACCCGCAGCGTAATCGACAATATTTCGCCAAGCATGGAATACTCATCTTGGGGGTAAAGATTTAAATCTCTAAAATCTATGCAAATTCTCGAGAGCCATTCTTCTTAATAACGGGTACTATATTTGCTAACCATTCGACATACCTTGTGGTCCCGATGAATTGGCAGAACAAACTTTCAATTTCATTTTAATTCGTGAGAACCGTGCGAACCTTCTAGGGGTCTCGCTTGATGGGCTTTTGCCATCCTTGATTGGTACCATGTGTTCCACTAGCTCCCTTTTAAACTAGGAATTTCATCATAGTCCCACCGCCATACCCCAAAATTTTCCCTCCTACTTCTCAAAACATTTCATACATCCATACTCAAGGATTCCTCAAGGATCGATCGACAAACCCTCCTAGACAATCAACCCAAACTAGGGTTTGGCATTCTCGATCAAAATGGACTTCCAACATCTCCAATGGTCATCATGCCTCCTCATATGCTTCAAATATTCTCCATGTCAAGTTTCAAGCCTCACAAATCAAGTTTCCTATAATTGCTCGATGGTTGAAAATCGCTTATATTGGACAAAAAGTCAATTGTGGTCAACATACAGTTAAACTTCATGATTTTTGGTCAACATCCTCATTTTGAAGTCACATTCATCATTTGATCAAGGGTTGATCATGATTCATCAAGAAAACTCAAGATTTACTCAAAAGTCAAACTTTCCAAATTAAGGTTTTTCAAAGAAAAGTCAACTGAACTTTGACTGAGCATAACTTCTTCATACTTTCTCATAAATTTTTCCACCACCTCTCATTTTGAAGGAAATTCAATTCTCTACAACTTCATGTCTCACAAGAATGTTCAAAAAATGCTTCATTTGGAAGGTATGGGTCAAAATATTACAGGTCCTTTTCAAAGTCAACAAAAAGTCAACTTTTTGTTTTGAATATTTATTGAGCATGGAAACTCCAATTGAGATGAAACCAAAGAGGTTGTTTAGAGGACACCTAGAGCTTTCTAAAAAGTCCAAGAACACTCAAAAATGTGGAAAATTGAGCAACTACACCCATGTTGGGCATTTTTGAACAATAAAAGGAGATATTTGTCAAAATCCAATTTTTCCAATGGGCTAATAATTTTATGATCCAAACTTGATCATAATATTATTTGTGACCTATTGATGCCTTTCCATGACCACATTCTATTTTTTTGATTTATTTTTGAAATTAAAACCATTTAATTCAAATTTAAATTATATAAAATATAAAAACAAGATATATTTTCAAATGGATTGGATTTTTATCAAACTTGAGGTCCAAGATAGACCACACAACTTGCCAAATTCGTGCTAGCTTGCATATGGAAGAGAAAATCAAATTTGCAAAGATTTGATTTTATTTGAAAAGAAATTATTTTTGCATTCAAGACAAGATCTTTTTTCACTCTCTTTGCACTCACTCTTCACTCTATAAATACCCAACATATTGCCAAGAACAAAGGACGAAACCCTAGCCTCTACAACAACCCTTATTTTGCTCAAAATTTTTATAAAATTGTGAAATTCGAATTTCAACTTGCAGCCACTTTCAGCCTCTCTCAATCACTCCATTGTGTTCCTAGGGTAAGTTTGAGTAAGTATACATCAAAAGCCATGGCCAAAGCTGCTTGAATCGAGCCATACACATTCATACATATTCATATTTTTCTTGATTTTGCATTTTTATTATCTGTGCATTTTAATCGAAACTAACCACTCTAATGTGTTCATGAGGTTCCATAGATGTGATCTGGGTCATCGTTTCATAGCTTGAACGTCAAAAACACGATTTGCCGTAGTTAGGGTTTCTTGAACTGCCTTCTTCGAACCGGCTTGTACAAGCACTTTAAGGGAAAACGAGCATCACCATCGGATTCGCAAACCCCGATTTAGGGGGGGGGGTAGCCTTAACCTTAGCCTTTGATTTCCATTATTTTGCAGGTTGGAGGTTTGTAGTCGCCAAAGAAGACGACCGGAGCTAGGGCTCCGGCGTCGGTGACTTGTTGACTCCGGTTGACAGCTTGCGTGGCGCGATGGAGTGTTCTGATTCGTTCGTTCATAAGCAGCTGGGCCCATGCGCTGACTGTGCTTTGAATTCAAAATCCTTGACACGTTTACACTCATATTCATATGTTTCCAATTCCATGACACCAAGTGCACTTTGGCCCAGTGGTAGAGGCAAGCATGCTTAAGTTTTCAGCAAGAGGTCTCCAATTCGATCCCTGGCAAGACCATCTTTTTTAACTCTTTACAAAACTAACATGTTTTTTTTCTTATTTTCTTATTTTTCTTTAATAATTTTATGTTATTTTAATTTATCTTCAAGTAATTTTCTCATGCATCTAAAAAACACCAAAAATATTTATTTTTTGCATAATCATCAGAAATATGTTTATTTAATTTTTAATATAAAAATTATTATTTTTGCACGCATATTTAATTTAATTTCTAATTAATCATTTAAATGACTATTAATTGTTTTTAAATTATCAAATCAATTCCAAAAATTACCAAAAAATTATTTTATCATATTAATGTTATTACTAACATAAAACCTTTTTCGTCATTAAAAAATATTTTTTTTTACTAACATTTTCTTCTTATGCAATTTTCTCGTATTTTCCGATTTTGTATCTGTTCACAGGTTATACCGTTTCAGACGATTTTTCTTGCTTTTCTTTTTCAATTATGTAACTGCCTATGGGATGTAATAGTTTAAATTAGGACTTTTATTTTCCGCACTCTCATTATGTATCTGTCCCAAAGCCATGTAATAGTGTAGGACTTTATCTTCCGACTTTACATTTCCATTTACTTTCTCGCACCCTATAAACCGTTAGTAACTAGGCTGTATGGCAAGATAAAATTGGACATAGACCACTCATAACTCCAAGATAAAATAATTAAATTGACACACTTTTTCACACATGCACCCTTTAGGTAATTCTCTCTCGTTGCCTTACGAATACAAATGGTCAAGTCCTCAAACGAGGTATTCTAGCACCGCTGTTTCAAACAAATCATCATAGTCCCTTCGATACAAAGATCATAGACCCACGATGTCGCCTATGTATACATGATCTTGACCCTTGATTGTCGCCTACGAAAAATGATGATAGTCCCTTCGAATGTGCTAGGATACTTCCTACAAGTTGCCTTCTATGACCATACAATGTCCCTTCGAATGTCCCTTCTACATCCGACGAATAGAGTTACCTACCAATTAATGGTACGGATAACGCTATTCTAAAGGAACGTAAAACAACACGAAAACGACCATTCTGAGTAGGTAATAAGACTTTTAGTTGCTTGCTCTAATCAAAATACTTTTCACACCTCACACTTTTTTTCAAAGTTCAAACTCTTTTCAAAAACATTTCCAAACACTTTGTATACATTCCTACATGAATCATTACAAAGTCAAAGCGAAATGCCTTTTCAAAACATTTTTGTCAAACACACAGAAAGCAAATTTTCAAAAGTGATCTAAGAGCAACTAAGAGCCCGTAGATAACTACGGAAGAAAAGGAGTGCTAATACCTTCCCTTTTCATAAATTTCTCCTTACTTTAATCTAACGAAGGTCTTTTTCTGTACTTTTACCTTCCCTTAATTGATAAAAGAAAAGTCGGTGGCGATTTTGCTATCCGCACATTCGCGATACAAAATCTCAAAGTCGCTTCAGACATGTAATCAATCACGGGAGACACCCTAAAGAGAGAATACCTTAGGGATTTCTAGATCACTTTATCGCTTCGCTTGACTTGCTTGCTTTATCTTTAAGGGTTGCTTGGGTATTATACTTGTGGGATCCTACACCCGATCCAAGGTTTTAGGTAAGTAGCAATAATCGTCGCGACTGCTAGACGATATCGAAACGGTCAACCTGATGGCTAGTGTGCCACTTTGATGTTCGATACTCTTCATTTCCAAGTTGAGGATAGTATTTGGCTTCGTGGTGTCATCAAGACTAACTAAACTTTTAGAACCTTAATTGACCCATCTTGGCGATTAGAAGGTAGTGAGATGGCCGCTTTGGCATGACTAAGGTTGGCGATACTGATGCTACGCCATTAAGATCTGACTTTGGGATATTTTCGGTCGACCACTTGGTAGTCGATTGAAATAAACGCCTACTAGAAAGATCAATGATATGAGATTCCTAGAATCCTACATTATTATAGGACAGATGAACCAACTCAAACTTTGGTGGGTAATCACATATACCTCATGCAAGCCTTAAACCTAGGCTCATTGTGTGAATTATTTGTGTGCTAAACATGACATCATGACATCATCGCATTGCATATCATTTCTAACTATTTCAAGGACCTAGGGATTTATCTTTGCTCGCTTTGTAGGGATTATGGCTTCTAGAAAGACTATCCGAATCAACTTCATGGGTATACCTTCTCACCAAAGAATTGGTTTCAGATTCCCACCATGCTCAGCCCATCAAAAGACATGGTTATCTGTTTGACTTGGTTACCTCCGGCTTTTGAAGAAGATATGATGCATGTCCTATTCCAGCTTTGATCCAAACACCATTGCTTTACATTCCTGATTATCGCTAGATCCTACCTTGGAAGAGTTCTCTGTTACTTGGGTACCCATTCTGACCAAATGCCATTCACCGTCTAGAAAAGGTTCCTAGGTACGAAGACATTGCATCAAGATTACACCTAAAGCGCCTCATTGAAGCCAATTGGGAAACCGTATGGAGTTAAGGGTTTACTTGCTAAGTTCCTAATTAAGAAAGCCCGAGAATTCTCAAAGTTATGAGTTTTCATGCATTCAAGACATTGTGGCCTTGCTAATCTATGGTTTGGTTCTATTTCCTAACTCGGATCAATTCATAGATGTCAACGCCATCAAGTTGTTTCTACCCGCAATCCCGTGGCTACTTTACTTAGAGACATCCTACATTCTCTCCACACTGCATTTTATAAAAATACAAGGAACTCTCATGTGTTGTATACGCACTTTCTGTGTGGTTTATTTCGCACCTTCCTCCATCGCTTTGAAGAACGAGCAAAGGTTGAAGTGGTCTCAAAGACTAATGTCACTCTCTCATTCAGATATTCTGGTGTTTTTCTCTCAAAAGACTTCACATTCATCGAAAGGCCAGGAGAATTCCTAATGTACCACTACTTGGTACAAGGAGGTATTACTTACAACCCTTCTTTAGCTCTACGCCTTTGGTTTTGCTCAAAGACATTGTGTTCGATTACAACCACGATCTCCGTAATTACCGATTTAAGGTTCATACACTGGGGCATGGTAAAGAAGATCGATACCAAGGCTTTGGGGCACCAAACTCCATTCTTGGGAACCTTACCTCAAATGGGTAGCTCGAGCTCAAAACCTCATGATGCCATTCACTGCTTTACCAATAATTATGGAACCTGCTATAGGTGACTTAATCCTATACGTTTCCATCCCGACATGCCTACCGATTTTGAAGACTGAAGAAACTCGGATTCAAATTTTAAAGAAGAAAGGGATACATTCAAGCTCGGCTATGCAAGTGAGAATAAGGTATTAGAGTTGACCAAGCTACTTCACGAGGAGAGAAACATCAACGCCTACCTCGGCACCTAGAGGAAGCGCCATGAGAGACTTAGAGCTTTAGGATTTATATGTTTTCTTTTATTGTTTTGAACTATCTTTGTACTTAAAAAGAAAAAGAATAAAAAGAGAACTAATAAATGTTTGTTCGTGTTTGTTTAACAAATTTAAATTCTAAGGTCCTTGAAAACATTGCATTGCATTTGCATAAACATTGCATATCATGGCATAACATTTCATAATGTACATTGAAGATTGGTTTTTCATTTTCTCGCTATTTATTTTAGCGTAAATGACTCTTGAATAGATCACAAAGATCCTGTGCTCGTAATGCCGGCCCAGGAGATGTTCACTAGCTTGGTCCAAGGCCAAGAAGATCCAAGAAGCTCATCAATGTAAAGAAGAGGGTAGTTGGTATTCTCAACATGGGCGACGCTACAAAGGTGGTCCTAAAGTGGTCATGGACAGAGCTCTTAGAAGGAAGTGTCAAGACCGAGGGGAGGTCAAGGGCAATGAAGAAGGCAACTGAGCCCCGAGAAGGACAGAGAAGATGACTATGATAATGACCAAGACTGATGAAGATGATAAGTACAAGCAACTTGAAGACCGTCTAATGTTGTAGAAAATCAAGATGTCGTACGAATTTTGATGATCTCGCCTAGTCCTCGTGTAGTGATTCCTCCCAAGTTCAAGGTTCCAACTTTTGCCAAGTATGATGGCATGTCATGTCCCGTCGCACCAAGTCCTATGTTCGTAAGATCAACCCCATATCGATGACAAAAGTCAGGATGCACTATTTTCAAGAGAGTTTGTCCTAACTCAATTGGAGTGGTATTATAAACTAGAAAATGACCGTATCCGTTTCTGGAGGCTTAGCGATGCTTTCTATGCATGCATGAGTACATGTCGAATTGACACCCACTCGCATGCAACTACAAAGCATGTCTATGGGTCGTGACGAGAAGTTCAAAGAATACTTAAATGGAGAGATTTAGCAGCAAGAGTTCAACCACCCTTGTCCAAGAGGGAGTTGGTTGATATGTTTATGGGAACACTAACATGCCCATTCTTCAATCATCTCGATTGAAACTCTTCACCGGATTCACCGAAATGATATTGACAGAGAGCGATTGAAGTCGGTATCAAGAGCGGAAAGATTCATGTAGAGTCATCATCAAATGTCGCAAGAAATCTTTGGTGGTAAGAAAGAAGCCAATGCTATGTATGGTCGAAAAGCCGAGCCAAGACCGACCGCTACCAACTGTGGTAGTTGTGATCTCCAATCCTACATCAAGACTACCTCCGAGACAACGCTGTAGCTGTGACGCGCCACGAAGACAAGCATTAAGATCAACATGCCATTGTCGCAAGCCTTGCAACACATGTTGAAAGCAGAGCCGATTACTTTGAAGGATCCTCCCCGAGTGTCAACACCTCCTCTCCGAGATACAATCCTAATGCTAGTGTGCTTACCATTCCAATAGTCCGTGGCACGACACCGATAACCGCTGGCTCAAGAACAAGACTCAAGATATGATCAAGCTAAGCGATTGAGTTTGATCCTCCGCTGAGACTCAATATGATCAACGCCCATGCCTAACCATGACAAAAGTTCCAATGTTGTTGGTGAGGATACTTACGTTCAACATAGATGACTGACCATTCCTCCGATGACCTTAAGAAGAATTTGCCGCAAGTCGGTGTTAATCCAGATGCCCAGAGAATTGCCGATGGTGCCCCGCACTGATGGTCGTGCTTGGTTGAGAAGACGTGTCCAATGATGGATAAACCGGAAATACTATTCCCGAAACCACCGTGGAGAGTCTGTGAAGACATGTCTAAGAAATCAAGATCAAGATGTGAATGAAACCGTACTATCCGCATGGGATACCTTGGGGCAGCAAGTGGAAAGTTTGATTACATGGTAAAGTACACCGCCTCGAGAGCTACAAGATTCCTATTGAAGATGTTAAGGCAACCGGATGGGGTGACGATTTCCCAAAAGACTATGCCGATGTTAACACGACAGGATTTCCTCTCACGATTCGTGCCTAGAGTGGCACCTCTCATCATTACTTCTCCTGTGCCCGCTCCGATTCCTCCACAAGGATATCCCTTGGAATTATGGATCAAGTTTACTATCATGGCGCCAAGCAAGATCCTCCGACCATTGAAGATCTTACATTGAAGCTACCATTCTCGACATTGACAACACCACCGGATCAAGTAAGGTGACCGTAACCGAAGGGTATTTTCTCCAAATCTCTCCTCCAAAAGACATCATGACTCCACAGATTCCAAATATTCAACCAGCTCCCAAGATTAGAGGGAAAGAACCAAGGACTCATCCCTTTCACCAAAAGTACCAAAGGAAGTTATCAAGACACCTCCAAACGAGAAATGGAGGAAACCCAAGATTATCAAGAAGAGTGACTACAATGTTGTGGAATGCTAGGACAGACTCGCCCAAGATCTCCATGCTTGCTCGCCTTGTGCTCGAGGCTCATGCTAACGCCTTGGTGAAATCAAGAATGCTCATGTACCGCAAGACACTACCGACCAGCTTGAAGTTTAGTATTGCTAGCCTAGCCAACAACACTTAGGTTTCTATGATGTCGATTTGACTTCGCCTAAGGAAACATAACAAAGCCTTGCACATCTCGCTGAATGCAAGGGCACCACATTGTCTCATATTTTGGTGGATACCGGCTCGCTTTGAATATCCTACCAAAGACCGCTTGATCGACTTGATGTTGAAGGATTGGTTCAAGCCCGGATATAATTGTGAGAGCTTTTGATGGTTCTAAGCTAACAAGACTTGAGAGCTTATTCTCGCCTCTAAAGTCGGTTCCGCACTTTGATTCCACTCTTTGTCATGGACATCTATCCCGCTTATTCTTGCCTACTTGGACGCCCTGATACAGGGCAAGCGCCACTCACCTTGCATCGTAAATACCCGGTGAAAGGGAAGGTTGTTACGGCATGGTGAGGAAGAATATATGGTCACCATCTACGCTATTCCGATACCTCGAGGTGGAGGGTGAATTCTTCGAGACCCGCAAGCTTTTGAAACAATCCCCGAGTCATGCCCGTTGACTCTCCCGTCACTCCGGTTACCTCAAGTCCGCTTAGGATGGTCTCACGAAAGATGCTCAAGCCAGAAGAAGGAGGTAGTACTATTTGGGGTCAGCCGATCTTCCTTTCAACCGACAAGACTGGTTTAGGCTTCACCATCAAGGGTCAAGATGATACGCCGCAACCGCCAACTTCCTTTCCGTGACGCCCGTGGAATCCATGCTATAGAAGACTACTATAGTGACTTCGACATCAAGAAATGGATCTTCCAACTCCCGATAACGGACTCAAGAATGGAAGACTCAAGACGCTATACCAATCTCCTTTAGACAGAGTAATTGCCTTTGTTTTGTTTTGCTTTTCGCTTCTATGTTTTGAACAATAAACTCTAAAGCCTAGTGCCTCGCCCGGGCATCGGGCTCGCTTGTGAGGGTTATTATCGTCATTTGCATATTTTCATTCAATAAGATCTGGACCTTTGCATTCAATTGTTGTTTTCTTTCTTTTACTTTATCACCCCTTCAAAAAGGTATGTGTTTCTTACACACACCCACATGATACACTGCAGAATCACTCTGAATCTCGTTGATAACAACTATGCTATTGCTAAATATGACTTCAATAATCCGATCTACCAAGCCGAAGACGAAGGTGAGGAAGATTGTGAAGTGCCAGGAGAACTTGTCAGACTACTACAGCAAGAAGAACGAGTTATTCAGCCACACGAAGAGCCAGTTGAAGTTGTGAATTTGGGTACTGATGAAGACAGAAACGAGATCAAGATAGGAGCGGGTCTTGAGAACAGTGTCAAAGAGAGATTGGTACATATGCTACGAGATTATATCGAGGTTTTTGCTTGGTCATATAAAGACATGCCGGGTTTAGACATTGATATTGTGGTACACCGGTTACCGACAAAAGAAGGTTTTCCTCCGAAATGTAGGTTCGCCGATGCGTCCTGAGATGTCAGAGAAAATCAAGGTCGAAGTTGTGAAACAGTTCAATGCCGGTTTCTTAGATGTTACTTCGTATCCACAGTGGGTTGCAAACGTGGTACCCGTACCTAAGAAGGATGGCAAGGTACGAATGCGTGTGGATTATAGAGATTTGAACAAGGCAAGTCTGAAGACGATTTTCCACTTCCTCATATTGTCAAGCTCGTTGACAACACCGCCAAAGATAAGGTTTTCCTTCATGGATGGTTTCTCCTACATAATCGATCAAAATGGCTCTCAAGACATGGAGAAGACTACTCACATAAGGGGAACTTTCTCTACAAGGTTATGCCATCTTGGACTAAAGAACGCTGGCTCCACTTATCGCCACGCCATGGTGACGTTATTTCATGACATGATTCATCACGAGATAAAGGTCTACGCCGATTTATATGATAGCTCGGTCATAGACCAAGAAGAACATCTTGATCATTTGTGAAACTGCTTGATAGGTGAAGAAGTGCTGATCGAGACTCAATCCTAACAAGTGCACTTTGGAGTCGATCCGTAAACTCCCTGGGGTTTGTTGTCGCGGTAAAGGTATTGAGGTTGACCCCGCCAAGGTTAAAGCTATTCAAGAAATGCCACCCCGCACCGAGAAGGAAGTCGAGGTTTTGGGCCGATTGAATTACATTGCCGATCTATTGCACATTTAATCGCTACAGGAACCAATCAAGTTGTCAAGAAAGATCAAGTAGTAGAATGGAACCACGATTTCCGATCGCTTGACAAAATCAAGGAGTACCCATGTAATCCTCCTATCCCGATGTCATCAAGGAAGACCTCTTATCATGTACTCGAAGTTGTTAGAGAACCAATGGGTGTGTGTTAGCAACATGACGAGTCTCAAAAGAGTATGCATATACTACCTTAGCAAAAGTTTACCGACGTGAAACAAGATACTCAAATGAGAAAACTTGCGGGCTATTAATGTCACGACTAAGACAAGACATGTTGACTCACACTACCTTGTTGATTTCCAAGATGGATCCGATAAAATACATATTTGAAAACCAGCACTCTCCCAAGAATAGCAAGATGGCGTATGATCTTGACCTAATACTACATCCAATATACTTTCGTAAAGCAATCAAAGGAAGTGTAGTAGCCGATCATTTGCCTCACAAGCCGTAGATGACTATCACCTATGCAATTTGAATTTCCAAATGAAGATGTTTTTTAGTTATCGATTGTAAGAGCAGTGCCCATATGAAGGACCTCGAATAAGGATCCCGATGGACCATGGTCTTTGATGGAGCCTCAAACGCACATGGCAATGGCATTGGCGCCATCATTATCCCCACAAAGTGACATACCCTTTCACCGCCAGATTATGTTTCAGCTTGCACCAACATGGCCGAATACGAAGCAGCATCGTGGGTATCAAAGTCGCTATTGACTTAAGAATCAAGTTCTTGCAAGTATATGGAGACTGTTTTAGTGATCACCGACATACGAGTGGATACTAAACATCCGAATCTCATTCCGATCGAGCATGTTCTCGAGTTTGATCCCCACTTGAAGAGATCACTTTCAATCATATTCCACGAGAAGAGAATCCACCATGACGCTTAGCTACTATGTCATCTATGTTCAAGGTTAGATGGACAACGAGGCTCTCCTGATCATCATTGAAAAGTTTGACTAACCGGCATACCACAGAACTTGATACGTAAGAGAAACCTTGGTACTACGATGTGAAGAGGTATCTTGAAATTCGTGAATATCCATAGGGCATCTCCAACGATAATAAGTTTTTGAGAAGGTTCGATCCAAATTCTTCCTCAGAACGAAATTTTGTACAAGCGCAACCACGACTTGTGTTTACTCCTCCGTAGACCGGAAACAATGGAACTTATTATGGAAGAGTTAACGGCGCATTTGGTACTCACCCAAAGGGACATAACGATGGCTAAGAAGATTCTCGAGAATAGGTTATCATTGGTCCACCATGGAAGTCGATTGTCACCGCTATGCTCGGTCTTGTCACAAATGCCGATATATGCCGATTAAAGTACACGACGTCCAAGACTCAATGTTCTAAATCCTTGGCCGCTTGCAATGTGGGGCATTGACATGATCGTGAGAAATCAGCCCACGCCTTCCAACGGACACCGCTTCATCCTTGTGGCAATTGACTATTTCACCAAGTGGGTAGAAGCCTCGCTCGATCTGCTACCAAGAATGTTGTGGCTCGATTCATCACATAATCTTATCCGTCGACATGGCACTCCGAAAGGATTATCACGATAATGGCTCTAATCTCAACAACAAGATGATCACCAACTTTGCACGCTAGCTCAAGATCAAGCATCATGCTCTTCTCCTTATCGGCCTAAGATGAATGGAAGCCGCCAACAAGAATATTAAGATCACATGTAAGATGACAAATGACTTACAAGGATTGGCACTAGATGTTTCCATTTGCTCTCCATGGTTATCGCGACTACAAAGACGGACATCAACAAGGGTAACCCCTTCTCTTGTATATGGTATGAAGCGGTCCTACCAATCGAGGTTCGTGATACCTCAACCGTAGTCCTCCAGACGCAAAGCTAAGACGAATGATCCGCACTGCCTTGACCGATTAACTTGATTGATGAGAACGACTGGCCCATCCGCCATGGATGATCTATCGAAATGAATGATCGTGAGCATTTAACAAGAAGGTCAAGCAATCGAGTTTACCAAGTCGGTGACCTAGTAGTCAAGCGCATCATTCTTCCACAAGGTGATCCTAGGGCAAATGGACTCCCACCATGAGGGACCGCTTGTAGTCAAGACAATATTTTCCATGGAGCTATAATACTTAGCACCATGAATGGTGAAGACTTCCCACACCCCGTGAACGCAGCATATAGTAAAAAAATACTATAAAAGAGACCCGCTAGGTCGACCGCCTAGGCAAAATAAGGGCATCCCGAAAACCAAAAGGGTTCTGCAAAAGTTAAGGATATATATAAAACATGTACACCCTAAGTTGAAAACCCAAAAGGCGGTTGGGCAAAAAAGGGTATCCCAGACCTAAAACCCGAAAGGGAGGTCTAGTAAAAGTTAGAAGGTACGACTATGTCTCATTCAGATCACTTATCATGACTACCATCATCATTCAAGATTCAAATGGCTAAGATCGCTTATCACTTTCTAACGAAGAAGGAGATGAGATAGTCAAATATATGAGTACTAGCATAGTTGGAACTTAATGAGATTGTTTCCGCATAGCTTTTCAATTTTCTTGTGTACAAACTACTTGGCCATACGCCACATTTCAGTAATACAAGTTTTTTCTCTTTACAACTCATCGTTGTTGTTTGCATAAAGTCCAACATTTGCCTTGAATGTTTATATGCATATGACAATAAAAATATGCTTACAAACATGCGAAAAGTGAACATACAAGGATAATTACTACAGCTCTAGGAATTGAGATGACGACTAAAGTCACCAATACGCTCCCCTCACAGTACAATCCCCACGAGATGTCACCACTACCCGCCTTCCCCAACAAAGTTTCTCGAAAGCAAAGAACGATTTGTCAGCAGAGGTATCCCCAAAGAAATATCTCTTGACAATCATTACCTCCCCGCAGCAAGATCCATACTTGAAACTTGGTCGATAGTACATCGGAGGAAACCTACATCTTTATTCCCCAACCGTAGATTTCACGGGCTCCGATCCTTCTAACCCGGCCTCCCAACAACTATTAAATACTCTCCACAGGATTTGTGCGAAGATCCCCAAAGAGTACCTCCTAGATTCTCCCAATAGGGTCTATGCACAAGATCCTCAAGCGATCTCTCGATTCTACCATCCTCAACAATATCTAAGGCTCAAGACTTGGTCGATAGTGCATCGGAGGAATCAAGGTTATCTTTCTTCTCGTGGTTTCTAATCCATTTTGTCCCAAATGTCGTCGAGTCCTTAAGTAGCATCCACATCTTCTTCAAGATGGATATGTTTTGAAATACCACAACATATATCATTCATACATTACCATAAAAGTCATAATTGAGCATATGTAATTCATATACATTGTCATGCATCATAATTTGCATAAGACTAACAAATATTATCAAAGTTCCTTTGTTTTTCCCAAACAGTGAAAATCACTCAAATAAACAGTCCAGATTAAAGCCCGCCGCACGGAAAACTATCCGAACGACCGCCCTAGTTGTCCTCCCACAAAGTCCAGATTAATGCCCGCCGACGGAAAACTATTCGAACGACCGCCTCTAGTTGTCCTCCCGACAACCGGTCCAGATTAATGCCCGCCGACGGAAAACTATCTCGAACGACCACCCACGCTGTCCTCCGGACAATGATCCGTGATTAATACCCGCCGGACGGGAAAACTATCAACGATCACAAGTTATCCTCCGATAACAAGCATTGATCAATACCAAGCACAACAGGAAGCTATCCACATTTTGCCAACTACTATCTCCTCGTAGTAATCAACACTAAGATGTATTCGACTCTCTTATTATCAAAGAATTACAGTAGTCCAGCTGCACGACCCGCCATTTTGGATGGCATCTTAAGCCCATCTCCGATTATTTATCGATAACTTCCACTTTCGTATCGCCGCATATTTGGTTAAAACCAATACAAACCAATAACTTCATTCAAAGATGAGCACAAGTCTAACGTGACGACTCCTCCGATGGCATCTAAGCCCATCTCCATGCTCCTTCCACTGTGAATATCTACGTAACCTGTAGTATGGTTCACTCCCCAACATCGATCATTCCAGATGGCATCCTAAGCCCATCTCCTGACGATCCTCCTATCCAGACGACGCTCTTGAGTCTAGCGTGACGACTCATTCCCCAAATCTCTAACTTCTCCAAATGGCATCCAGAAGCCCATTCCCGCATCATCACCAACAATGAGTGCAAATTTTAAGTGTATTTAGTGTTCAATCATCTTCTACCTCCAGTCACGAAGGCAGCATGCCAATCTAACCCTTCTAGTACAAGAAGATTGAACAGGGCGTCATACCCCAAAATTTGCCCCTACTTCTCAAACATTTCATACATCCATACTCAAGGATTCCTCAAGGATTGATCGACAAACCTCTCCTAGACAATCAACCCAAACTAGGGTTTGACAATTCTCAGATCAAAATGGACTTCCAACATCTCCAATGGTCATCATGCTCCTCATATGCTTCAAAGATTCTCCATGTCAAGTTTCAAGCCTCACAAGTCAAGTTTCCTCGACAATTGTCGATGGTTGAAAATCAATTGTATTGGATAAAAAGTCAATCGTGGTCAACATACAACAAACTTCATGAATTTTGGTCAACATCCTCATTTTGAAGTCACATTCATCATTTGATCAAGGGTTGATCATGATTCATCAAGAAAACTCAAGATTTGCTCAAAAGGCAAACTTTCCAAATTAGGGCTTTTCAATGAAAAGTCAACTGAACTTTGACTGAGCATAACTTCTTCATACTTTCTCAAAAATTTTTCCACCACCTCTCATTTTGAAGGAAATTCAATTCTCTACAACTTCATGTCTCACAAGAATGTTCAAAAAATGCTTCATTTGGAAGGTATGGGTCAAAACATTACAGGTCCTTTTCAAAGTCAACAAAAAGTCAACTTTTTGTTTTGAAGATTTATTGAGCATGGAAACTCCAATTGATATGAAACCAAAGAGGTTGTTTATAGGACACCTAGAGATTTCTAAAAAGTCCAAGAACACTCAAAATGTGGAAAATTGAGCAAAATACACCTTACGTGGTTGGGCATTTTGAACAACAGATAAAAGGAGATATTTGTCAAAATCCAATTTTTTCCAACGGGCCTATAATTTTATGATCCAAACTTGATCATAATATTATTTGTGACCTATTGATGCCTGGCCATGACCACATTCTATTTTTATGATTTATTTTTGAAATTAAAACCATTTAATTCAAATTTAAATTATATAAAATATGAAACAAGATATATTTTCAAATGGATTGATTTTATCAAACTTGAGGTCCAAGATAGCCCACAATAACTTGCCAAATTGTATAGCTTGATATGGAAGAGAAAATCAAATTTGCAAAGATTTGATTTTATTTGAAAAGAAATTATTTTTGCATTCAAGACAAGATCTTTTTTCACTCTCTTTGTACTCACTCTTCACTCTATAAATACCCAAAGATATTGCCAAGAACAAAGGACTAAACCTAGTCTCTACAACAACCCTTATTTTTTCTCAAAATTTTCATAAAATTGTGAAATTTGAATTTCAACTTGCAACCACTTTCACCTCTCAATCACTCCATTGTGTTCCTAGGGTAAGTTTGAGTAAGTATACATCAAAAGCCATGGCCAAAGTCGCTGAATCGAGCCATACACATTCATACATATTCATATTTTTCTTGATTTTGCATTTTATTATCAGGCATTTTAATCGAAACTAACCACTTAATGTGTTCATGAGGTTCCATAGATGTGATCCGGGTCATCGCTTTCATAGCTTGCACGCCGCATAATACCTGTTTGCCATAGCTAGGTTTCTTGAACCGCCTTCTTCGAACCAGCCTTGTACAAGCACCTGTGGAAAACGAGCATCACCATCGGATTCGCAGACCCCGATTTAGGGGGGGTAGCCTTAACCTTAGCCTTTGATTTCCATTATTTTGCAGGTTTGAGGTTTGTAGTCGCCGGAGAAGACGACCGGAGCTAGGGCTCCAGCGTCGGTGACTTGTTGACCTGCTGATGCCTGCATGGCGCGATGAAGTGTTCTGATTCGTTCGTTCATAAGGAGCTGGGCCTCATGCACTGACTGTGCTTTGAATTCAAAATCCTTGACACGTTTACACTCATATTCATATGTTTCCAATTCCATGACACCAAGTGCACTTTGGCCCAGTGGTAGAGGCAAGCATGCTTAAGTTTTCAGCAAGAGGTCTCCTGTTCGATCCCTGGCAAGACCATCTTTTTTAACTCTTTACAAAACTAACATGTTTTTTTCTTATTTTCTTATTTTTCTTTAATATTTTTATGTTATTTTAATTTATCTTCAAGTAATTTTCTCATGCATCTAAAAAACACCAAAAATATTTATTTTTTGCATAATCATCAGAAAAATGTTTATTTAATTTTTAATATAAAAATTATTATTTTTGCACGCATATTTAATTTAATTTCTAATTAATCATTTAAATGACTATTAATTATTTTTAAATTATCAAATCAATTCCAAAAATTACCAAAAAAATTATCTTATCATATTAATGTCATTACTAACATAAAACCTTTTTCCTCATTCAAAAATATTTGTTTTTACTAACATTTTCTTCTTATGCAATTTTCTCGTATTTTCCGATTTTGTATCTGTTCACAGGTTATCCCGTTTCGGACGATTTTTCTTGCTTTTCTTTTTCAATTATGTAACTGCCTATGGGATGTAATAGTTTAAATTAGGACTTTTATTTTCCGTGACCTCATTATGTATCCGTCCCAAAGCCATGTAATAGTGTAGGACTTTATCTTTCCGCACTTTACATTTCCGCAATTTACTTTCTGCACCCTATAAACTGTTAGTAACTAGGCGCGTATGGCAAGATAAAATTGGACATAGACCACTCATAACTCCAAGATAAAATACCTAAAATTGACACACTCTTTTCACACATGCACCCCTTAGGGTAATTCTCTCGTTGACTTACTTAATACAAATGGTCAAGTCCTCAAACGAGGTATTCTAGCATCAATTGCCTTTAAACAAATCATCATAGTCCTTCGATACAAAGATCATAGACCCACGATATCGCCCACGAATACATAATCTTGACCCTCGATTGTCGCCACGAAAAATGATGATAGTCCCTTCGAATGTGCTAGGATACTTCCTACAAGTTGCCTTCTATGACCATACGATGTCGCCTCGAATGTCCCTTCTACATCCGGACGAATAGAGTTACCTACCAAATAATGGTAATGGATAGCGCTATTCTAAAGGAACGTAAAACAACACGAAAACGACCATTCTGAGTAGGTAATAAGACTTTTAGTTGCTTGCTCTAATCAAAATACTTTTCACACCTCACACTTTTTTTCAAAGTTCAAACTCTTTTCAAAAACATTTCCAAACACTTTGTATACATTCCTACGTGAATCATTACAAAGTCAAAGCGAAATGCCTTTTCAAAACATTTTTGTCAAACACACAAAAAGCAAATTTTCAAAAGTGATCTAAGAGCAACTAAGAGCCCGTAGATAACTACGGATGAAAAGGGGTGCTAATACCTTCCCTTTTCATAACTTTCTCCCTTACTCAGAATCTAACGAAGGTATTTTTCTGTACTTTTTACCTTCCCTTAATTGGATAAAAGGAAAGTCGGTGGCGACTCTTGCTATCCGCACATTCGCGATACAAAAATCTCAAAGTCAGTTCACCGTATACACCCACGCGAAACAATCTTTGTTTTTTCTAAGAACTT
Source organism: Vicia sativa (assembly GCA_021764765.1). Lineage (NCBI taxonomy): Eukaryota > Viridiplantae > Streptophyta > Magnoliopsida > Fabales > Fabaceae > Vicia > Vicia sativa. The sequence goes on along the minus strand of CM038793.1, from coordinate 180,829,744 downwards.
CGATCACTTTCTGCTTGAGGCTTGAATTGAGTTTTGTGCTCACGTAAGTTATTCTTTTTGTGTTTTCATCTCCTAAGTTCACCTCTTCGAGTGGATCCTGCGCTAACATTTTAGCACCGAGTCTGGGGTCCTTCTCGAAGCCTAAGGGTTATTTATCATATATGGCATCTAGCCTTTGATCTATTTCAACTATCTCTTGTTGTTCAAGGGGTGAGCCTTTCGAGCGATCCCCACCTATTTTTTTTACTTCTGCAGCCATACTATCTACTTCACCTTCTAGGGCCGCCCATTCGCTCTCAACCATGTAGGTCAAATCTTTTCAAGAAAGAGGACTCAATCATGAGTGGACTATCGAATTCCTGTACCCCATCGGGCCGCTTTGTGCAGCCTTCGACTTCTCCATCTCCCTTGATTATCCTTCTATCCCAATACATTCCATCATGGCGAAGGGTCATGTAATAATGCTGCCTCGCTTTCATTGATCTCGTGGGGTACAAGGAGCAATTTTGGCTAAGTGTTTGTCATAGTTTCTCTTATCAACTAGGTTGATCCGTCATGAAATAGTTCTGATCCGCTCGATGTTCTCAACAATGCCATCCTCTCTCCATAATACTAACCTCTCGATGCATCGACGAGGGACCGCCCAACGCCATAGATCCATTCTCCGCCCAACAGAAATTGTAGTTGGCTTTAGCTTCATTACTATGAACATAGTGGGTCTCGCAGCTTGATCCCACCATTAAATCCACTTGATCACCCCAATGTCCGCCTATTTTACCTTCATAGTTCGATAATACCATATTGTGTGTGAAGCAACTCGATTTTCAAAAATCTTTAATTCTCAAACAGGAAATCGCCACCTAATTTTATTTGTTCCAAAAGGAACGGGAAATTTAGATAAAACCCCAAGCAAGCGGATAAGGCGGTCACGTGACCAAAAAGTGGGATCGGAGTCTGTTATGTAAGGGAAGGTATTAGCACCTTACATCCATCGTACTCGATGGGACCCATTTAATTCTACGAGTTTGTGTGTGTGTTTACTAAGTTATGAATGCTAAAAGAAAACAGAATTTGTTTGTTATTATTTTGAGTTTGACACGGTTTCAGGACCGTGTGCCTACATATTCCCTTGTGCAATGGGAAAGTCAAAACTCTGTAGTTCCTCTTAAAAAGGTTTTAAGTTTGTTGTATTGATTTTATAAGAAAATTGTATTTAGACATTTCAAATACTTTGAACTAGGACTTGTTTTGTTTGTTTGAAAAGCTTAAAGTCCTCGCTCGTATTTGAAACGACTATTACACTCTCTTTATCTGAAAAGAGTTTTTTATGATCGCGTATGAGCGATAAAAGAATTTGAATGAGTTGAATTGTTTTTATGTGGATGAAAAAGTACCGAACAACGAGGCTAGCGCCTCACGATTCAAATACTAGAAACCCGAGGAACGAATGCTCGCACGAGTCGCCTATCACCCAAAAGTTTTCTTGAGAAAAGTGAAGTGAAACGAACACATTATTTAGGAGTCTTTAAGCCACGTGTCTAGCATCCAACGACTTAAAGACTAAAGTTTGTTAGGGACAAGTTTTAAGCAATCTGGTCTAACGTCCAACCACTTAAAAACTTGTACTTTATTATGAAAAAGGTTTTGAAAATGCACCGACGTTGGATCGAGGTTTGAGAAGAAGACTCGACGTTGGATCGAGTTTTATTAAAAGTGTTTTGAGATGGAAGCGGTTATGGTTAATTTTAACATTTAGTTGTGTGAAGTGTACAATGGTGAATAAATACCGAATGAGTAAATAAATGACAAGATATCATACAATACAATCGAATTTAAATAATTATTAGAGATGATTTTTCTGCTTGATGAAAAATCGATTAATAGTTTAATCGATAAATCATCAAACACAAACTATCGATCCAATAATCATTTAGTACATCGCAACAAAATATTATTCATGGAATAAACAAAGAAATGGAAATAAGATAAGTTCGTAAATAGCCTGTATTGCAAGGATTCCGCCATGAAAAAGAAATCCATCTGAACTCGAATACTCCGCAGAAACTTCGTCAGATGCTGGTGATTTGGGTGCGCCGGATCTTTCTTCTTCAAAAATGCTCCAACCGCCCAAGTGACATATTACACCACATTTTTATTCAATACTAACACATTTTTGTTTTAGAAAAGAATTTAATCTAAGAATAACAAAATAAAAATAAAAGATAAAAGATTTTTCTAAGAAACAAGGTGGTGACACTTGTCGCCACCGACGAATATATAATAAAAAGAAAGAAAAATTTGTTTTGTATATTTTTGATTTAGAAAAAACAAATAAATTAAAATGTTTTTTTATTTTTGAAAACAAGAAAGAAAAGAGAATTGAAGAAAATGATTACATTACCGTCTTCTCTCTCACGCATTCCTCTCGCCTTCCTCGTCTCTCTCTCGCCTCGCTCGAACCTCGCTCGCCGAACTCTCTCATCTCGATCGCCCCTCTCTCGCTGCTGTCTCACTCTCCTCACCGCCGCCGCTCTCTTCGCTGTGGCATGTAAATCTCTCTTCTCGAACCGTATTGCATGTTGATCGGTTTCGATATTTGATTTGATTGTATTGTGTTGTTTTACGATAGTGTTGACCGTGGAACCCTAACGCCCCATGGCTGTCGGGCATCGTACCTTTCGTGGTTGTATCGGTGAGACCTTTCCAACTTTTCTTCTTCTTCTTCTTTCTCAAATTTTAACCGATTTCTAAAAATAGATAATCAAGGGTCGGGTCGAGGAAAATGATGATCAATAGTCGATAGGTTTTGTGTTGTTATTATCTATCTCGGGTTTTTGGCTATGCCGACTAGTTAAGATAGAATGTACACCATATCGCTTTTGGCTATTTTCCGGTTTCTATCGATGTTATCATTTCGTATCTTTTCGCTTTGTGTTTGAACCGATATTACCTTTGGTCTTGGCTTGGTGGCTTAGAAAAGATAGAATGTATAGTATATTTGATTTTTTGCTTCCTTTCCTAACTCGGTATGCTTTGGTTTTTCTTAGTAAGAACAGATGCCTTTTTCTTTTTTTTGTCGTTGTTTGTATATAAGAATGATATCCCTGGTCTCTTGAGTCCTCCTTTCCGCCGCTACATTGTCATCATCAATTTCTTCTCTCGATAACTCATTTTCTCGTTTACCCATCCGAATCTCTGATTCTCTCTTTGCCATTATACTTTTCTCTCGGGTTTAAAATGATGATGTCGCATTGATCATTAATTCATGTTGGTTCTTGTTTTATGGCATATTCCTTGGTGAAGCTGCACCCTGTCTTCTCTTGGGATCAAACCCTTTCCCTTTTCATGATGCTGCTTGTTATTTTCTTCCAATGCTGGTTTTGTCATTCTTGGGTTTTATCTCCTACTGTTAACTCTGTTGTTTGCCTCCTGTATCAATGCTTTTCTCTATGAGTGAAAATTTTTCACCTATGCTGATAACTATGGCTTGTTGGGTAAAATAACTCTCTCTCTTTGGCTGCCTATTGTGCTTGTTGTATGTTGACCTTGGGATCTGTCGCCTATTGGAATTTAGTGAACTCAGGATTCATTAAACTGTTAATGTATTCTTTGAAAAGTGATGTTTCTTGATTTCAAATTACACCTCCTTTGTGAACCAACAACGGATGTTGTTGTGATTTGCAAAGGAGGTAGCGTAACGGCCGATGAAGGAACTTTGGTTCCGAGGCTTTGTCATCTCAAACAATTAACCTTCAATCTCGATTCCTCAACACAACCCTAATGATGAGCAAAAACATATTTCTTGTTTTCGTATTTAAATTTACTTTTTTTTGTAATCTAATTATGTTTCTTTTGTTGTTTCAAGTGGCGAATGGATAACATGGTACAAAGCTAAAAGGAATGCCCGAATGACAAGAAATTCGTGAGGAAGACAAATAACTCGCTCAAACCAAGAACAAGCCTTAGAAAATTGTAGCAATATTGTAGAATTAGGACACCTTTGTAATCAGAACTTTGTAATTCACACTTGTAATTGAATTTCGTGAGATAATTTCTTTTCTCCTTTTCAAAATTAAACTTGTAATTCCATAACTTTGTGTATCTTGAGATGAAAGAATACAAACTTGAGTACCATTTGCATAGCATTTCGATTGAATGAAAATTCGCACAAAAAGAACGGGATTAAACCTGGCTCGAGTACCTTTTCTTGAAATGAATGAAACGAGTAACATCCAATACGAATTGAATAACTACCCAGAATTATCTTTCTTTGTAAGTAAATTCAAACACCAAGAACATCATCTTTTCTCCATTGGACTTAAACTCCCCAAGAAATAAAGAATTCCTTTAAAATCTAAATTTCAAAAATAAATAAATATTTTGAATCCAAATTCCAACAAAACAACAATTCTTTCCTAACAAGAGAAATTCCACATGCCTTTAGAATAAAACTCGAAACCTCTCAAATTTGAATTTCGCCAAAGATAGCTCGAATAACTTTTTTCGTGGAAGTTTCTCAGAAACTCCTCCAAGCCACAATGAATGGACGAATTATGATTAGAACAAACAACGAAACAATGTGGTAAAACAAAGGGGAAATTTTGGGTGCGATAAAGGTGGTTTTATGTCAACATCCTGTATCCCTAACTTCTTCAACATGAAATGAGGCATCAAGTTCACCGCATCGCCTCCATCCCCCAAGACTTTGTTTATGCCATGTGTACCAACTTTGCTCGAATAAACAATGGCTTTAGGTGATTTTGCATGGTTGGTTCGGTACTCAAGAAAGCATTCTGCTCTTCTCGACGCCCCATTATCCATCACAAAATAGCACACTGCCTATGTTTCATTAGGTCTATTGCATCATCCCTCGTGCTCTCCGACTTCAGCCTCTTGCCCAAATTGCAAGGTAACATGTATACTACATTGCAGCTTGATGTTGAGTGAAGATTCCTCTCGATTCGAAATTATCACCGATATCCTCATCCTCCTCTCGACCGGGGCGTATTCCTTCGATTCGCTTTTGCTTTGTTTCGTAGAAAAGTTTCGCTAACGAGGTTTTCCCTGTGTTGATTGTTTGGTGCAGTTTGTTGGTACTTGATTCTCTTGTTCTTGCTCAAGCCACCCTTTGTCTAACATAGCTTTCTCTCACTTTTCGAACTCTTTTTGCCCGCGCCATTGTGATATTGACATAGGTTCTTTCCCTTGTAGTTTTCTAACCTTACTTCTTCCCTTTTTCCATATTGAACTGTTTTCTTTACGCCATGGCATGGCATGCATTCTGCTCATTGTTCCTCCACTTGTCTTTCCCCTGTCGCCCCTAACTTGTAGCCACTTGTCTGCTGGTACCTCAACAGAACTTTGAATGTTACCCTTCGAGCGCCCTAGGATAAGAGCCGTCGTGCCTCCGCTAAGTGAAGTTGTTCTCAAACGCTGGCCCATCCGACCAGCTTTTGTGGTTCCAACATGGGGCTAAAGGACTGTTTCAAGATTTCGCCACTTTCTCGATCATACCCTAACATCTTGGACATGTTAGGCATTTGAATGCCCCTGTGACAACGAACTAAGAACCCCAAAAGACTTTCTCCTTTAGGGTAGCATTCAACAATCAAGTTATCCTAGCGCCAATTGATGCCTGCTCGTGCCTCTTTGTCTTTTTCAAAGTCTCAGCAGTTTTCGATTCCAAATGATGTTGCATCCGGACATAGCATCATTACAAATTCTCTTTGGCATAGCATAAGGTAGTCTTTGAGACTGGAATCCCTAGCATAACTGTCTTCCATCTTGTATTTTTCTTTCTAAATACCTTTCCATTTCCTTCATTTCTAACAAGGTTGCTCCATATTTACCATGTTAACATCCGATCTTCTCCTTTGATATCGTGATCTCCTCATCCCGTAGGTTTGATGTCTTCAATTGGGGTCTTTGAGCTCGGGAATACTTCACCATGTAATCGAATCTTCCACTGGCTCCCCAAGGTATCCCATATTCTTTCTCGAGGAAGAACCGGCAAAGTGATCTATTTTCCAACTTGCGCCTCAGCCTTCAAGAGTCTGTGTCAAATTTTGTTTTTGGTTCTCCTGGCCTTCAGTAGCCTGGATCTCTTTCGAAAAAGCCAAAGGAACCGCTTCGATCGAAGCTTCTTGTTCCTTATGGAAGTCCTTAGTAACTTCCTTTCGACTTCAAATAACACGTAGTTTTCATCTTCGTATTTTTCTCTTCTGATGGAGTGTCACCTTCACTTGCTCCCACCATATTTATCTTTCCAATGTATGCAGGGTTCGGATTAATTGGTGTCAGCAACATTTAAAGGGTCATCATCCACTTTCATCTTTGGCTTGTCACAAACCTTAATCTACCATCCTTGATTGCATTTTGAATCGATCCTAAAAGAAAACATTGTGAGGTTTTGTGGCCTAAGAAACCGTGATACTTACAAAATCTCTTTATTTCTTTGATCTAAAGGTGGTATTTGACATTCGATGGCACAATTATTTGGCCATCTTTGACAAGCAAATAAAAATTTCATCACATTTCTACGTCAAGGTATACACCTCTTTGGGAACTTGTCACTTTTCTCATTTTCAATAATTTCTTTCCCTTTGTGGGAACTAGTAATTTACAAGAGTAAGGTGGAGCCTCGTTTAATTCAGCGAGATCAATTTCGACCTCTTCAATTGTGGTAATCTTCGCTCTCGCTTTGACATAGGAAACCCTTTCTTTCTTGTTACTTTTAAAAACCCCGGCTTTCTCGACCTTCGCCTTTCGACTTGTCGAACCCTCGTCCGCTAATTGGGCCATATCCTCAAGTATTGTGTATCTAATTTCTTTAATGGAGTAGTCTAGGCCACCAAAGCACCATTTCGACTAACTCATGTTCAGAACTATTGTGAAACATCTAGATTTCAAAAGTCCGAACCTATTCGTATAATCATCTATGGGTTCAAGAACTTCCTCTTGACACCGGCTAGCTCTTTCGACTTATTTTAGATTGTCCCATGTAGAATTGTTTATGGAATAATCTCCAAAAGGGTCCAAGTATCTATGGATCCAAGAGGCAATGTGGTGAACCATGTGAAAGCATTCTTAGTTAGGAACTTGGGAAATATTTAATCCTAAGGTTCTCATTATTTTCTATGTCTCTTGCTTCGCCGACACTGCTATGTGTTCGATGTTGACTCATTGGTATCTCCAAAGAAACTTTGTAAATTTAGGGACCTTATATCCCTTGGTAAATCAGCAGCATCACATAATCTACTATGGAGAGGAATAGTTTGGCCTTCTAATTCCTGTATTGAGACCGTTTTGAGCCATAATCCTTTCTATCATGGTGGTTAAATTATTTTCTGCCAAGATGTTGTCATTTCGAATTCTATGAACGACTTCATCAGCATCTTGGTGTCGACCCACCATGACAACTCCTCTAGGTTGTTCTTCTCGAAACTCTGGGACTTCTAACCTTCGACCCTTGCCCCCGGTTCTATAACTCCCTTTGTGGTTCCTCTCGAATCACCGGGGCATCTAACCTTCGATCCTTGCCTCGGTTCTATAACTCCCTTGTGGTTCCTCTCTAATCACCGGGGCGCCTTTGTCTTTGTACCCTTGCCCCCAAATTAACCCCTCTCTCGGCTGGTCTATAGGGTGGCCATGCAATTTATTCTATAATGGTATGTTCGTCGAACCAACGCTCGATTCTCGCTTACGCCTTTTCAAGCGGAGCGAAAAATCTTATTCGACTCATGTTGTCCGCTTTCTCTGTTGGTTACAATTACATTTTGTACTATTAGCAAAGATTTCTTGCATAGTCTGCGCTAACACTCCTATCATATTATGGTCACTATCATCCATTAATTGTCTAAAGGCCATCCGATTTTCTCGTGGTTAAAATAGCGTAGTATGGCCTACCGAACCTGGGTATTTGTCATAAATTGGTTGGCCCTAGATCCGGACCCAAATTGTGGTGACGAATTGATGTGGAAGTGTGCAAACCCGCCATAAAGATGTTGGCATCCCATAAGAGGGATTGGGTCTATTGCCATCCAAACCGGGTGGTCTCGTTGGTGGTGGGAAATGGGCTTGTGTCCTCGATGGTGGACAAACCTGAGGATAACCAAGGTCCCTCGTATTTCTAGGATCGAACGCTGGTTATCATGCCACTTGCTCCATTCGTGGACACACTATCGTAGAAGATGCAACAAACTGTATGCTCAAGGGATCGTTAGACGCCCCGCCGAAATGAATTGGTGTTCGCTCCATGGGGAATTTTGTTCTTGTTGATTGCTTGGATTAGACATCCTATTATGTTTTCTTCGGTAAGGGTTGGTTACTATTAGTTATCTTACCACTTCTAAGGTTCATATAACAATGAAATTGATACTCGTAAAAGAACTTTACATAGCAAGATTATGTCCTAAAATCTTTACTTTCGACTTTCTTAACAACAAGGTCCCATCAAGGCGTGCCAATTTGTTCACAAGTGATTTCGGTAAACAACCGATAGTCTTCCAACTATCGAATAAACTTAATTATCGTTATTCAATTTCTAGTAACTTGCGTGTGATCGACTAGATTGATCCTATGGGACAAAGTCGCTTGGCTAAATCTAATTGTAAAATTGGTATTCATATTTAGGACTTCTAATTAAGGTGTTTTAAAGACATCCAATCCACTTCGATTACTACACTAAATGATTTGAAGGATAATTTCTATATGATATAAGGAATGTTCATCAGAAAAGTAAAAAGACTTTAGATTGGGTAAATGCAGGATTAAGTGAGTGAATGTAAAAATTGTCGAATGTTTAAAGGATTCGAACATAAGAAAAGTGTTTAAATGCAAAAAGAAATAAATGACTCTGAATGTAAAAGCTTTAATGTAAAGGCATGAACGTAAAATGTTTGAAGCACAAATGAAATGGAAATGAAAACAAACTGAAAATATAAAGAGTTTTCATTGAATTGTAAATGTTGGTGTTATCATACTTACATCTTTCGAGTATTCGCTTCCTATCCATGTATTTTGAATGTTTCTAATTTGTACAATGATATGACACACAAAATCCTAACACTAAGACTTCTATTAATACTATTTCGACCATAACGGTCTTGTTATCGATTTCGCCACGCTCAAGCATGCGAGCATTACTTCCTCTAGCCTCCACGCCTTCGAACGCCCAGCTTTATGTATTTGAATTTAATATCCCGCCACGCTTGAATTTCAAACGCCTTGGAACCTTTGCCTCAATTTTCAAAGGTTATTTTCGAAAACAACCTTCACAGATATAATCTCATCATTATTTCAAATTTCTTTAGACTTACACTCCACAACTATCATTCAAACCTTGAGCTTTAATATTTCCATTCGAAAACATGCCTCTTCCATTCTAAACCATAAAACTTGCTTTATTCAAAACAAAGCCCAATTATTTCATTTCGAATCACAATATCAAAATCTTCACCAACACCTACGATTTAAATAATTTCCACATGGCCTTCACATCTTCATCATTCTTCAAACCGATTAGGTTGTATTTCACCCAACCATATGTACCAATGTAATCCTCTCAAACTCGATCTTTATCACCCTTATGTTCTCGGAATCAAGCAAGTCGCTCAATGTTTCCTTCAAGGCAAGGACCTGATCCATCTAGGAGCTTGAACCAACGGTAGGTCTGCACCTTTGTAATACACTTCAGAAATTTGTAATTTGACCCTTCAAAAGTTTCGCAAATCTCAACCATTGAAAAACAAGATAGGTAAACATACCGTAAATTTCGTATATATGCGAATTTTCTAGATACCTGATATTTAGTAATATCCCAGATATCATATTTTTGAAAACACTTACTGATATTTAGAAAATACTGTAAATTACTAAATTTTTGGTATACCTGAAATTTCAAATGATCTTCCTAAATTTTAAATTTTCGATAAATTTGTAAATTTCCAGATACCGTAACTTTTAAAATGTTCTTAAAAATTTTGTCCGAAAATCTCTTTGTAAAAGTTCAGGGTAAAGTGGAAATAAAAATCTTTGGGGGTGTATAATTGAGGGTGGCAAGAAAAATTCTCTCATATACACATACATTCTAATTTCTCATGCGTAAGATTTGAATGGTGAAGTGACTTAAGCATAGGTTCTAATAGGAGGTGCAATTAGATATTTTAATTAGTAATATAATGTTAGAGAATTTATCTTGTCACGCCCTATTTTATACCGCCACACGCTATTTTATTTCCGCCACCTTCCATTTTAAATTATTTCCAAATGCAATGGGTAATGGTGTTGAAGTTGTTATCACTCTCCATATGGTTTCCATATTCCTTTACACCCGTATTTGTTTTGACCGCATCAACAACATGCCGTATTATGAAGCTTTTATTTATGGAATTGAAGTTTCCATTGATTTATGTATCAAGTTCTTGAAATTTTTTGGGCATTCTAATCTCGCTATCACCAAATTAATCGGCGATTGGGAAACTCGAATCAAAATTTGATTCCTTATCGTGAGCACATGATGAAGTTGATTCCTTATTTTGCGATATCACATTCAAGCATATCTCGAGAGAGGAGAATCACCTGAAGATGCATTGGCCACTTTGTCATCTATGTCCAAGGTGAAGTGGGCTAATGAGGCACCTTCGGGTCACCATCGAGATGGATGAGCTTGCTTTCTGCTTTGAAGCCTAGGTGGAATTGGATGGTAATCCTTGGTTCTATGATGTCAAAATATACTTAGAAACTCAAGAATATCTAAAAGAAGGCTCACATGTATAAGAAATTCTTAAGGAGGTTCGCTACAAAGTTCTTCCTCAACAATGGTACTCTATATAAGAGAAATCATGATGATATGTTGCCTGTGTGGACAAGAATAAAGCGTCAAAGATCATCAAAGAGATGTATGAGGGTGCTTTTGAACTCATTCCGCTGGTCACACCATGGAAAAAGATCTTCGAGGACGGCTACTATTGGTCCACTATGGAAATAGATTGTTTTAATCATGTCAGGGCTTGTTATAAGTGCCAGGTGTATGTTGATAAAGTGCATGTTCCTCCTGTTCCTTTGAATGTCTTAACATCTCTGTGGCCCTTCGCAATGTGGGGCATTGATATGATTGGGAAGGTCGAGCCTACCGCTTCTAATGGCCATCATTTCATCTTGGTTTCTATAGACTACTTCACCAAATGGTTCGAAGCTACCTCTTATGCAAATTTTACCAAGCAGGTCGTCGCTCGTTTCATCAAGCATAATATAATTTATCGCTATTGGGTCCCCGAGAAGATCATCACTGATAATGGGTCTAACCTCAACAATAAGATGATGAAGGAGCTTTGTGAAACCTTCAAAATCAAACATCATAACTCCTCTCCGTACCGCCCAAAAATGAATGGTGCTTTCGAGGCTGCAAATAAGAACATTAAGAAGATTATGCAGAAGATGGTGGTAACCTACAAGGATTGGCATGATATGTTACCTATCGCTTACATGGTTATTGTACCAAGACATCGACATGGGCAAACCCGCTCTCTTGTGTATGGATGGAAGCAATTTTACCGTAGAGGTTGAGATCCCTTCTTTAAGAATTATGAATGATGTTGAGCTCGATGAAACATAATGGGTGTAGAATTGACTAGATCAGCTTGAATCTTGTAACACCCTTCTAAATAACCCGCGATTATATTAATTAAATCAAAGTAACATGCAATAAGGGATGTCACAATTCAAATTAAATATGAAAATCTCATAAAGAAACAAGAATCATGCTTAATCAAGGAATTTATTAAAATAGAATACTCAAAGTCAACATCATGTTCTACACAATGGAAAATATCTCAAACCTAATAACTTCAATTCATAAGTATTCCCAACATGAATTAAACAATGGAGTATAAAATAAACTCATCATTCAAACGTTTCCAAAGGTTACAACCATCGAGTATACATGTATACACGTGGACAATATACCATATAGCTCTATAAGCCATCCTCACCGACTCCCGAGTGCTAACTTTAATGAAATCATTAAAGTAAGTGAGATCTCTATTCAATATAGAATACATTATACGCTTTAAACACAACGGATCAATTCAATATATTAGTTCACTATCATTAATGTAATCATAGTACAATTCACAAATACATCTCACACCAAACATTGTTCAATATAACAATCAATGAAATTATAACACCGAAACCATCCTAGCATGTTACAATTCCATATGCAATGCATCTATGCATGTGGTACCAAACGTGAACCAAGTCACACCCATCGATCCATCATCACCCGGACATACCATCATCGATTCGTCCATAATCACCCGGACACGAATCCAGCCTAACCACTCCATCATCACCCGCACGGTAATAAGTAAATACAAGTCAAATTCCACACAATGGGAATTAACTTCACTGTAATGCATATGCACGCACAACACCAAAGATGCAACATTCAATCAATCCATGAATACACCAAATTATCATAAACCTAATTCAAAGCCAAAACATGATATCCTCAACGATCATGCACACAATCGCAGCATAAACATGCCTTCCATTCACACACAACTCGATACAATTAAATACCACAGACACCAATACACCAAGTATGCATTGAATAACAACCGCCAAATCGGAATTTCGCCACATTTTCAAAATAATTTCAAGTTACAAGAAATCCTTCATTTCATAAAATAGAGCATTAAATTTAAGAAACAACGTCTAAAACGGGCGTCAAAACGGACTTACGGTTTGAAAGTTATGAATTTTAAATTTTAGTATTTTCAAAGAACAAGGAACCCGGTTCCTCCATATGGGGAACCGGTTCCTCGCTTTCAAAAATGCCATTTTTAGTGATCAAAACACTGGGAACCCGGTTCTCCAACATGGGAACCGGTTCTCACGACCCACGTGTCAAAAACACTAGTTTTGACAACAAAATGTTTCCAACTTATTCCATAGCATTCCCATCGGATCCAAACATCAAAACACTAATTTTCATCCAACAACCACCAATATTATACTACATGGCTCAATTCATTTATTCCCAAACATTCCATAACATTACTACGGTTCAAATTCTATAATTCGACACATTTAGGATAATCCTATAAAACCCAAATTATCCAATTTTCAAGATTCCTAACATACTAATCATCCAATTGCATCCCAAAATCCATAAGGCATTATAATTGAATGAAATCACCCTTACCTCGATGATTCTTCGATTTCGACGCTTGGCTTTTTCCTCTTGTTTCTCTCTTCTCCCATGTAACGTAGAGTGAAACCTCAATTCCTTCTTTTTCCCTTTTCCTTCTTTTCCTTTATCATTCCTTTTATTATCCCTTTATTATTTCAATAAATAAAATAAAATAATAATTAGTATGGGTAGAGTATTTACCTCACACCCTCTAATTACTCCTTACACCACCAATCTTCCTTTCTTAATTAATTAATTAATTCCAATAATTCCAAACATTAATAATTAAACTCTTAATTAAATTAATAATTAAAATTCTAATTATTTTAAATATTGAATTATTTGGAGTGTTACAACCTCCCATACTTAAAGAGTTTTCGTCCCCGAAAACATACTTTAGACTTAAAAGTTCGGATACGAGTCCTTCAACGGATCTCTATTTCCCAAGTAACATTTTCACCGCTGGTCCTCCCCCTGCTACTTTAACCAAAGCTATCTCTTTACCTCACAACTGCTTCAACTTTCGATCCTCAATTTCGCAGTAACTTTTCAACAAATAAATTATCTGCACTGATGTCGCCCACCGAATCTCATGAGATGGATCAAGAATGTATCCTCAATCGAGATACATGGAAGACATCATGCAAATTCCCAAGCAACGGAGGTAAATCATCTCGATAAGCAACTTTTTAAACTCTCTCTTCAAATCTGAAACGATCAATAAAGCGCTGGAGTCAACTTCTTTGACTTCAAGGCTCGACCAATACCGCCATCAAGTAACTCGCATAAACACATGATCTCCTTCATTAAACTCGAGATCCTCCTCTTAGCATGATAACTCTTCCGATTTACTCGAAATTCTCGCCTCTCTTGAATCATCTTAATCTTTCTCAAGTCTCGTTGGACAATTTCGGTCCGATCACAACACTCTCTCCGATTCATACCAAACAACAAGTCCCACACCTCCTACCATACAATGCCTCAAACGGAGCCATACCAATACCGAATGAAAACTATTGTTGTAAGTAAACTCAATCAATGGTAGATAACCATCCCAAGCTCCACCTTTCTCCAACACATGCCCTCAACAAATCTTCCAACGACCGATCGTTTCTCCGTCTCGACCATCTCACCTCTGGATGGTAAGCGAACTCAATCTCAACTTAGTACCCAAAGCTTCTTGCAGCCCCGTCCAAAACTTAGACGTAAGCCCGATCTCTATCTCAATACTAGAAGGAATACCATGCATACTTACAATCTTCTCCACGCATACCGCCAACCTCTCCTTGGATAATCCATTCTTATCTGAATAAAGTGAGTAAGATCTTGTCAACCGATCAACAATAACCCGTATAGAATCTAAATTTTAGACGCCCCTCAGATTTATTATTGAACCATGGAAATGCCATCCCATTTCCAACTGGAACAAACAACGTTCCATTAATCTTGATGGTTTTCGATGTTCGATCTTTGATCACAAATCGACAAGCATAAACAAACTCAGAATTTTCTCCATTCCGTGCCACCAATATAACTTTTTCAAGTCATGATACATTTTAGTAGCACCAGATGAATACTCAATCCACTCACGATGTCCTTCTCCAAAATACTTTCCCAAGTTCTCGCAATATCCTAACACACATTCTATCACCAAATCTCATAACACCATTCTAATTCGGAATTCACCTCCTTGACCTTGGTGGATCAATGTCAATTTATCAACTAAACAAACATCGATTGGCCCATTCTCGAACTTCCTCCGTAATACCACTAGTCACCAACACCCAACTTCACACTATCAAGTAGTCTCACATACCAAACTCAAGTCTCTAAATTGTTCCAAGAACCAATTCACGAACCATCAACATATACATATGCAATGATTCCCCGCCAATGTATTCACACAATGTTTGCCTTTACCCGATGGTAATTCAAACC
>CM038793.1:180745451-180814511 GCA_021764765.1 Vicia sativa | reverse complement strand
ATTTTGAAAAGTATTTGAAAGGTATTACCTTTAATTTGTAATGATTCTTGTGTCAGTCCTCGAGAATGTATCTGAGTGTTTGGAAATATTTGTTTGGAAAAATGTAACTTTGTAATGATTTGGAATGTATACAAAGTGTTTGTTTTAAAGTATTTTGAAAAGAATTGTGAAAAGTATTTTTGAATGAAGCAAGCAATTGTGAGTCATTACCTACTCAAAAGTCGTTATTGTTATTTCCTTCTCCTTTAGGATAATGCTATCCATACCATTAGTTGGTAGGTAACCTATGTCATTGGATGTGAAGGAATGACGTAGAATCATTGTATGGTCATTGAAGGCAACAGTAAGGATACCTTTAACAATTGAAGGGACGATCGTCACTTATTCGTGAGCAACAATAGGGGCGAGATCATATATCGTAGGCAACATCGAGGGACTATGATCTTTATATTGAAGAGACTATGATGATATTATTTGTAGCGTCTTTGCTATTGGTACCCCTCGTTAGGGGACATGACCATTATTATTCGAAAGACCTTGAGAGGATACCTAAGGGTGTGGTGGGTGCAGAATAGTGTATTGATTCAAATATTTATCTTGAAGTTAAGGTGATCTAAGATTGATTGATTAGTCTTGCCATACAATCTTAATTAACATACATCTAAGGTGTATATACGAAATAAAAGTGCGGAAAGTAAAGTGCGGAAAATAAATCCTAAACTATTATAGGGCTTTGGGCGAGATCGCAGGGAGGTGCAAAAGTAAATGTCCTAATTATGTACATCCATGAGCAGATACATAATAACAAAGGCGTCGCGAAATTATACATCACAGGTAATTCTGATGTCACAGCATGAAAACAAATTAAGCAGGATAAAGAAATAAAGTCGGGAGAAGTTTGAAAAAAAGCGTTGAAAAGATTGAGGTTAATTAAGTCTAATTAAGTTAACTTAATTATTATATGAAAATCAGGTGAATCGAAACCCTAATTCTAATTATTTTAATTAATAAAAGAAACTTATTTAAATTAAATTAATTAACCTAAAATAAACTAATTAAATTAATTAATTAAAATAAAAAGTTAATTAGTCATTAATCTTAATTTCCTAATTATTTACCTAATTAAATGTCTAATTATTAATTAATGATTAATTAATTAAGAAAATAATTAAGATATGAAAGAAAAATTGGAAAAGTGCGTCATGTTGAGATTGAACTGGGACCCCCTAGGTTTACCACATAAACGCCTTGCCATCCCGGAGTCACCCGTTCAAGTTGTCATGGAACCAGAATCATTTTGGATTATATAGTTTTGTCATACCCAAAATTTCTCCATCTTCTCGAGATTTCATACATATGCTCAAAGTTCCTCGAGAGTTGATCGAACAAACTCTCTCTAGACAATCGACCCAACTAGGGTTTGGTATCTCCCAAGTCAAGATGGATTTCCAACATCTCCAATGGTCTTCATGCTTCCTCATGTTTCAAAGATTCTCCATGTCAAGTTTCAAGCTTCCTGAGTCAAGTTTCCTCAGACGATTGCTCGGATGGTTGAAAATCGGGTGTATTGGACAAAAGTCAGCTGTGGTCAACTTATCTGATCAAACTTCATATTTTGGTCAACATCCTCATTTTGAAGTTACATTCATCATTTGATCAAGGGTTGATCATGATTCATCAAGAAAACTCGAGATTTGCTCAAAAGTCAAACTTTCTAAATTAGGGTTTACAGATGAAAAGTCATTGAACTTTATGATCATAACTTTCTCATACTTTCTCATAAATTTTCCACAAAGCTCATTTTGAAGGAAATTAAATTCTCTACAACTTCATGTCTCACAAGAATGTCCAAAAATGCTTCATTTGAGAGGTATAGCTCAAAACATTAAGGTCATTTCAAAGTCAACAAAAGTCAACTTTTGTTTTGAATATATATTGAGCATGGTAACTCCAATTGATATGAGATCAAAGACATTGTTTAGAGGACTCTTAGAGATTTCAAAAGTCCAAGAACACTCAAAAATGTGGAAAATTGAGCAAGATACACCATTCGAGAAGTTGGTGATTTTGGATGATTGCACAAAGACATTTGGTCAAATTGCAAAATTTTCCAAATGGGCCTATAATCTTTTGATCAAACTTGTTCATGATGTTATTCTTGACCCATAAATGCTTGGCCATGGCAATTTTCTATTTATTAATTTTATTTTGGATTATTAATCATTTAATTCCAAATTAAATTACATAAAATATGAAAATAAGGTTATTTCTTCAAATAAGTTGGATTTATATCTCTCTTAATGTCCAAGAAAGCCCACACAATTGCCAAATTCGTGACTCATGGAAAGAAAAATCAAGTTTTAAAGGAAAATTTGATTTTATTTATTGAAAAATATTTGCACATTCAATTTCGATCTTTTTCCTTGTTTTTCTCTTCATCTCTTCTATAAATTGCATTATGTACAAACAAGGACACGAACCCTAACCTAAAAACAAACCCAAACTCTTGCAAATTTTTCTCAATTCTTGAAAATTGAATTTTATTCTCGACCCTTTGACCCGAACCATCCATTCCATCGTGCTCGGAGGGTAAGTTTGAGTAAGTACACCTCACACTTATGGGTTAAAACATCTTTGAATCGAACCATATACATGCATACATAATTGATTTTTTGAATTCGTATTTTTTTACGGCTGTTTTAATCGATTCTAATGCTTGCAATGTGATCATGTGGTTACATACGGTGAGATCTGAATATCGTTCGAAGGTTTGGACGTTAGAATCGTAAATGCCATTGTTAGGTTTTTTGAATTTGTGAGCCGAACCGGCCTATGCGAGCCGATTCGATCAAAACTAATGCCATCAATGGACTCGGGAGGTCGATTTAGGTGGACAAGGTCCTCCTTTTCCATTATCCGTCGTATTTTTCGTGTTTTGTTTTGGTCACGGAGAGGCGGCCGGAGCTAAGCTCCGCGTTGACTCCATGGACGGCGAGGATGGCGTGCGTGATGGACTCCTACGATTCGTCTCTCTTTCCCATGGACCCCGCGCGTTGACTCGGTTTGACTCCAACTGGGACACGCGTACTCTTATAAGCCATTGCTTGTGATTCCATGACACAAGTGCAAGCCGTCCCGATGGTTAGGCGTTGTTTTGAGTTCTCCAGGAGGTCATGGGTTCGATCCTCCGGCAGCTGCCGGTTTCATTCTTTTCAAAACTCTCATATTTCTTCTATTTTCCATATTTCTTATTTATTTAATATTTTGCATCCTATTTTAATTCTTTTCATAATTTTTATTATTAAAATTACCAAAAAAATATTTTCTTTTGCATTTATATTCTACAAATCTTTATTTAATTTAATAAATTTAAAAATATAATTTTTGCTTGCATATTTATTTTATTTATATTTTGCATTTAATTCACTTTTAACGCATTTTAATTATTAAATCTTTTCAAAAATCCCAAAAATTATTTTAGCTTACTTATCTTATTTCCAGCATGTAGTAATTTTCTCATATTAAAACTTGCATTTTCTAACATTTTCCTCTTGTTGATTCATATTGCATTTCAGATTTCTTCTTTTTATGCGAGTTGATCCAGGTTGACGATTTTCTCTTTATCATTTTATCATATTTTTCCAATAATGTAATTGCATGGGATGTAATAGTTTAATTTAGGACTTTACTTTCGCATTTTAAATTATATACGAAAGCCTTGTAATAGCGTAGGATTTACTTTCCGCACCTTTACATTTCCTTTTACATTCCGCATTTACTTTCCACCCCATCCATTGCTAGTAATTAGGCGTGTATGGCAAGATAATAATGGACATAGCTACACTAATCTTCAAGATAAACATATCTGAAAAAAATACACTTCCACACACGCACCCTTAGGGTAATTCTCTCGATGCCTTTCGATTCAAAATGGTCATGTCCCTCGAGCGTGAGGTATTCTAGCACCGTGCCTTTCAAACAAATCATCATAGTCCCTTCGATACAAAGATCATAAGACCCACGATGCTTCCGAATACATGATCTTGACCCTCGATTGCCATCTCGAAAAATGATGATAGTCACCGAATGTGCTAGGATACTTCCTACAAGTTGCCTTCTATGACCATCGATGTCCCAGAATGTCGCTTACATCCAGCAATGGAGCTACCTACTAACTAATGGTATGGCTAGCGCTATTCTAAAGGAATGAAATACAACAAGCAAAGCCAATTAGTGGGTAAATAAGTCTCTTAGTTGCTTGCTCTGCCAAATCTTTTCACACGCACTTTTTCAAAGTTCAAATTCTTTTCAAAACAAAACATTTCGAACACTTTGTATACACTCCTACATGAGTCATTGCAAAGTCAAAGCGCCTTTTAAAACATTTTTGTCAAACACGAAGCATATTAAAAAGTTATCTAAGAGCGACTAAGAGCGTAGAATAAGCTGCGGATGGAAAGGGTGCTAATACCTTCCTTTTCATAACCATTCTCGAACTCGAGAATCTAACGAAGGTCTTTTCTGTTACTTTACCTTCCCTTAATTGGATAAAAATAAAAGTCGGTGGCGACTCTTGCTCCGCACATTTGGATACAAAAATCCTACAAAGTCGAGTTCACGTATACGAGCTGGCGACTCTGTTGAAATACACCTAAAGAGAATTGCCTTAAGGTTTCTAGATCATTTTCTTGCTTTTGTTTGACTTGTATGCTTTATCTTTAAGGGTTGCTTAGGTATTATATTTGTGGGGATCCTACACGGATCGGGTTTCCTTTTAGGTAAGTGGCATTAGATCATGCGACCGCTAGACGTATAACTCTGCGGTCAACATGATGGCTACGTTAGCGTGACACTTTGGTTGTCGATACTCTTCATTCCCAGTTGAAGATAGTATTTGGCTTCTGCGTGGTGTCATCGGCTAACTAAACTTTAGAACCTTAATTGACCCATCTTGGCCATTAGAAGGTAGTGAGATGGCGGCTTTGAATGTGGACGAGGGTTTTGATACTCGATGCTCGCTCATTGAGATCCGACTTTTGGGACATTTTGATCGACAGGCGTCGTATTGAAATAGCGCCTCGAGAAAGATCGTGATGTGAGATTCCTAGAACGGTTACTATATATAGCCGGATGAACCAACTCGAACTTTTGGTAGGGTAATCACTATACCTCATACAAGCCTACCTTAGGCTCATTGTGTGAATTGTTTGTGTGTGCTAAACATGACATCATGACATCATTTGCATTGCATATCATTTAACTATTTCAGGACCTAGGGATTTATCTTTGCTCTGTTTTGTAGGATTATGGCTTCAGAAGACTATCGAGATCAACTTCATGGGTATCCTTCTCCTCGAAAATTGGTTTCAAATTCCGACCATGCTCGATTCATTAAAAGACATGGTTACTCTTGAGTTTGGTTATCTCGGTTTTGAAGAAGATATGATGCATGTCTATTCGGTTCTTCGATCAAAACACCATTGCTTTACATTTCAGTTATCGGTTGGTGCCTACCTTGGAAGAGTTCTCTAAGCTACTTGGGATACCTATTCTTGATCAAATGCCATTCATAGGTTTAGAAAAGGTTCTTAAGTTCGAAGACATGCATCGTGCCTTACACCTGCGCTCGAGACATTGAAGCCAATTGGGAAACTAGAAGTGGAGTTAGGGTTTACTTTCAAGTTCTTAATCAAGCGAGAATTCCTCAAAGTTATGAGTTTCCATGCATTTGAAAACATTGTGCCTTGCTAATTTATGGTTTGGTTCTATTTCTAACTCGGATCAATTCATTGATATCAATGCCATCAAGTTGTTCTTACCAATCCTGTGCCTACTTTACGGAGACATCCGCATTCTCTCACACTCGTACTACTAGAGACAAGGAACTCTCATATGTTGTGTCCGTTACTTTCAAGGTGGTTTATTCGCACCTTCCTCCATCGGTTTTGAAGAATGAACAAAGGTTGAGATGGTCTCAAAGATTGATGTCACTCTCTCATTCGATATCCGTTGGAATCTTTTCTCTCAAAAGGACTTCACATTCATTGGCGTTGTGGAGTTCCTAATGTACCTCCTTGGTATAAGGAGGTATTACTATTCTCAGCTCTCGTCGGTTTGGTTTTGCTCGAAGAGATGGTCCACATGATATGCTTCTCCAAGATGTTGTGTTCGATTACAACCATGATCTCGAGTCAAGCGAAGGTTTATACATGCTTGGGGCATGGTAAAGAGGCGATACCAAGACTTTGGGGCACGAACTCCATTCCTTGGGAACCTTACCTCAAATGGAGTGCGAGCTCGAGCTCAAAACCTCATGATGCCATTCACTTTGTTTACCGTAATTATGGAACCTATTGCTATAGGTGGCGTACCTATCTTTCTCCATCACGACATGCCTCTCGATTTTGAAGACTTGGCGATCTGGATTGACTAAAAGAAAGGGATACCTTTGAAGCTCGGTGTTATGCAAGTGAGAAGAAAGTGCTAGAGTTGACCAAGCTACTTCACGAGGAGGGACATCAACGCTTACATCGACACCAAGGAAGCGCCTGGGAGACTTAGAGCTTTAGGATGTTTATGTTTTCTTTTATTGTTTTGAACTCTTTTGTACTTAAAAGAAAATAATAAAAAGTACTAATAAATGTTTGCTCATTGCTTGTTTAACAAATTTAAGTCTCTAAGGTCCTTGAAAACATTGCATTGCATTATATAAACATACATAGCATTAACATTGCATCACAGGTACATTGGAGATTGGTTTTCTCATTTGCTCATTATTTATTTTAGCGATGGCTCTTGAGCAGTATCAAAGATCTTGAGCTCGAATGCTCGGTTTGTGATGTTCTGAAACTTGGTCCAAGGCCAAGAAGATTTGAAGAAACTCATCAACAAGAAGAAGAAGGTTGTTGGTCTCCTCACATGGGTAGGCGTTTCAAGGTGGTCAAAGTGGTCGGTCGATCGAGCTCTACGAAGGAAGTGTCCATGCAGGGGAGTACCAAGGGTGATGAAGGTGATCAGCGTGAGCCAAAGAAAGGAGGAGAGGACCACTCGATTATAGCAACACTCGATGAAGATGACAAGTACAAACGACTTGACCGTCTGAATCTTTGTGGAAAACTTGAAAATGTCCGGGTGAACTTTGATGATTTGAGTCTTGTTCACGGTGTTGTGATTCCTCCCAAATTCAAAGTTCCTACTTTTGCCGTATGATGGCATGTCTTGCCCAAAATGCATTTGAAGTCCTATGTCCAGATCAATCACTGATGACGAGTTGTGGATGCTTATTTTCAAGAGAGTTTGTCAGGAACCAGTTGGAATGGTACTATCGCTAGAGAATGGCGTATCCGTTACTTGGGTGATTGGTGATGCTTTCTGAGACGATATAAGTTGATCTTTGAATTGACACCCACTCATCAACTACAAAGCATGTCTATGGGTCGTGAAAGTTCAAGGGTATCGGATATGGAGAGACCTAGAGGCGGTTCAACCACCCTTGTCCAATAGGAGTTGGTTGATATGTTTAGGAACAACAGCAGGCCCATTCTTCAATCATCGATTGGAAATTCTTCATCCGGATTCAAGTGATATTATTGATGACGCATTGAGGCGGTATCAAAGGGGAAGATTCATGTAGAGAGTCATCTTCAAATCTTGCGAAGAAGTCTTTTGGTGGTAGAAAAGAAGCTAATCGTGTATGGTGGAAAATTGAGCCAAGTCCGATCCGCTCAATCTGTGAGGCGGTTGTGATCTCGATCCTACATCGGCCTGACCTCGGTGAGACAGCGCTAACAGCAGCGCCGAGGCGGTTCTGAAGATCAACATGCCTTTGTATGAGCACAGCACATGTTGAAGAAATAACCTTGAGGATCCTCCGAGTATACTCTCTCAGTACCATCATCTAGTGTCACATTCTTGTTGGGCTGGTGGGTGAGACAGGTTGGTCCATCATGTTAGCCATAGCCATGAGTTCCAATCTTTGTTGGTGACGATACTTATGTTTTCAACATAGATGACTTGACCATTCCTCGTGTGGTATTAAGAAGAATTTGTTGCAAGCGGTATCATTCCGGGATGCCGGAGAATTGTCGTTGGTGCTATCCGGCAGATGGTTGTGCTTGGTTGAGAAGGCGTGTTCGGTGCATGATGGATAACAGTGAGATACTACGAAACCACACATGCGGTACGTGAAGAAATGTCTAAGTTGAAGATCGACAATGCGAATGAAACAACACCATGCATGTACAGGATACCTTGGGACAGCCAAGTGGAAAGTATGATTACATGGTGATACCATTGTTCACAGGGTTACAAGATTCCTATTGAAGATGTTAAAGGCGTAGGATGGGGTGTGATTTCCCGAAGACTATCTTTGATGTTAACCTGATGGATTTCCTCTGCTTGATCTGTGCTGAGTGGCACCTCTCATCATTACTTCTCCAAGACGATTCCATATTCCCGACAAGCTATCCCTTGGAACTATGGGTGATGTTTACTATCATGGTGTCAAGCAAGATCCTCGACAATTGAAGATCTTACCATTGAGCTATTCACGACATCGACAACATCAGGATCAAGTAAGGTGACTAGAACCGGAAGAGTATTCTCTCCGGAGATCTCCTCCAAAGACAACTGCGACAGCTCGCATTCCATTCTCAATCAATATCCCCTAGAGGAAAGAACGGTACTTCGTCACCACTCGACGGAACCAAGGAAGTTCTTGAAGACACCTCCAAACAAGAAATGGAGAAATTGAAGATTATCAAAAGTGATTACAATGTTGTGGAACAATTAGGATGGACTCCATCCAAGATCTCTGCTTGCTCTGCTCTTGTGCTCAGGAAGCTAAGCTACTTGGTAAAGTTTACGAAGAATGCTCATGTCTATAGACACTACACCGATCGGTTCGAAGTTGTATTGCTGGCACAGCTGCCAACAGCCTAGGCTTCTCGTCTTGATTTGATTCCTTCGGAAAGAAACACAACAAAGCCTTGCATCTACAGCCGAATGCAAGGCGTTACCACCATCTCATGTTTTGGTGGATGCGGTTCGCTCGAACATCCTAGAAACTTTTGATCGACTTGATGTTGAAGGATTAGTTCGAAACCGGTGACATTATTGTGAGAGCTTTTGATGGTTCTAAGGGAGCGATTGCTTGGAGAGCTCATTCTACTGTCAAAGTCGGTTCCCGGTTTTGACTCCACTTTCTTTGTTATGGACATCCGTCAGTTTATTCTTCTTACTTGGGCGCCTTGGATACATATTACCTACCCGTAATGAAATACCGGTGAAAGGAAGGTTGTCACGGTATGTGGTGAAGAAGATATAGTCGATCATCTCGGTCATTCCGATACCTCGAGATGGAGGGTGATTCTTTGAAATGCCTGTCAGCTTTTGAAACAATTCCCGAGTCATGCACGTTGACTCTCAGTCCTCTTAGAAGATAAAAAGTTCCGCCTAGGATGGCCTCATTGAAAGATGCTCAATGCTTGTTGAACAAGGAGGTAGTGCTATTTGGGGACAGCTCGATCTTCCCTTCAAATCCGACAAGGCGGTTTAGGCTTCACCATCAAGGGTCGGGAAGATGATACGGCGAGCGGCTTGTAACTTCCTTTCCGCATCGGCCAGTGGAATCTATGCTAGAAGACAACGACAACGGCTTCGACATCGACAAGTGGATCTTCCACTCCAGATCAAGGGCTCGACAATTGGAAGGCGAAGATCATACCAATCTCCTTTAGTCGGAGTAATTGCTCTTGTTTTGTTTTGCTTTTCGTATTTCTTTATGTTTTGAACAATAAGCTTTGAAAGCCTAGTGCCTTACGGGGCATCATGGCTCGTTCGAGGTTATTATCACATCGTTTGCATTTTCATTCAATAAATCGTTGGACTTTTGCATTCAATTGATTGTTTTCTTTCTTTTACTTTATCACCCTTCAAAGGCTATGTGTTTCTTACACACACCACGTGATACAACTGAGAATCACTCTGAATCTCGTTGATATGGTATGCTAGTGCTAAATATGACTTAATCCGATCTACCAAGCGAAGGCAGTGAAGATTGTGAAGTGCGGAGAACTTGCGGGCCTACCAATGAAGCGAGTTATACAGTGACCACGAAGAGCAAGTTGAGGTTGTGAATTTGGAGTGCGGCGAAGGCGGAAAAGAGATCAAGATAGGAGGTCTTGAGCAGTGTTAAAGAAAGGTTGGTTCGAGATGCTACGAGACTATGTTGAGGTTTTGCTGGTCATACGAAGACATGCCCGGTTTAGACATTGATATTGTGGTACACCGATTGAAACAAAGAAGCGTTTTCTCGATGAAAGCGAAGGTTAAATCGCGTCGTCTGAGATGTCGGAGAAAATCAAAGCAGAATTGAAGCATTCAACCTTGGTTTCTTATTGTCACCTCTTATCCCCGATGGGTTGCTAATGTGGTACCGTGCCTAAGAAGGATGGTAAGTACGAATGTGTGTGGATTACAGAGATCTGAACAAAGCGAGTCAGAAGAGCGATTTCCCACTTCCTCATATTGATGTTCTATAGAAACACCGCTCAGCATAAGGTTTTCTCCTTCATGGATGGTTTCTCCGGTTACAATCGGATCAAAATGGCTCCAGAAGACATGGAAAGACTACTTTTTTATTCCCGTGGGGCACTACGCTACAAGGTTATGCCGTTTAGGCGAAGAGCGGGCGCCACTTATCGATGCTATGGTGGCATTGTTTCATGACATGATCCATCACGAGATAGAGGTCGTCGGCGACATGATAGCTCGATCCGCGGTGAAGAACATCTAGATCATTTACGGCCCATTGATTAAAAAGAGTACTGATTGTTGAATCCCAACAAGTGCACCTTTGGGTCGGATCAGGAAAACTCCTAGGGTTTGTAGTCGGTGGAAGAGGTATTAAAGTTGATCCCGAAGGTTAAAGCTATTCAAGAGATGCAACTCCCTTGCAGGAAGGTCGAGAGGTTTCTTGGGCGATTAAACTACATTGCGAGTTCATTGCACACTAAGCGCTACTTGTGAGCCAATCTTCAAGTTACAAGAAAGATCAAGTAGTGGAATGGAGCGGCGATTGCCGGATCGCTTTCGACAAAATCAAGGTACCTCTGATCCTCCTATTACGATGCCACTGTAGAAGGAAGACCTCTTATCATGTACTTGGCGGTGTTAGAGAACTCAATGGGGTGTGTGTTGGGGCAACATGGCGAATGTCACAGTCGAAAAGAGCATGCAATATACTACCTTAGCAAAAAGTTTACCATTGTGAAACAAGATACTCACGAGAGAAAACTTGCAGCGCTTTGGCTTAGGTCTTTCATGACTAAGGCAGTATATGTTGACTCACTACCTTGTTGATTTCAAGATGGATCGATAAAATACATATTTGAGAAACCGACTCTCTCGGGAAGAATAGCAAGATGGCAAATGATCTTGACCGAATATGACATCGATTACACTTCTCGAGAAGCGATCAAAGGAAGTGTGGTAGCGATCATTGGCTCATCAAGTAGATGACTATCGATCTATCGATTCAATTTCAGACGAAGATGTTTTACTAGTTATAGATTGCGAAGAACCGGGCCCGACGAAGGACTGAACAAGGATCCCGATGGACTATGGTCTTTGATGGAGCCTCAAGCGCGCTTGGCAATGGCGCCATCATTACATCCCTTCTGTGGACATACTCCTTTCACCGCCATTATGTTTCGTTGCACTAACAACATGGCGAATATGAGCGTGCATCATGGGTATCAAAATGCTATTGACTTAAGAATCAAGTTCTTACAAGTGTATGGAGACTCGCTTTAGTGATCGATCGGATAAGGCGAGTGGGATCTGAAACATCCGAATCTCATTCCGTGTCGAGCATGTTCTAAGTTTGATCCCTACTTGAAGAGATTACTTTGATCATATTCGCGAGAAGAATCGGTTGGCGGGCGCATTGGCTACTATGTCGTCTATGTTCAAGGTTAGATGGGACAACGAGGCTCCCGGATCATCATTGAGAAGTTCGACGAACGGTATTGTTGTGAGCTTGGCCGGAAGAGAAACTTACTATGGCGTGAAGAGGTATCTTGAGACTCGGGAATATCCCGGGGGCATACATTAATGATAAGAAGTTCATGAGAAGATTTGCATCAAATTCTTTCTACAACGACATCTTATACAAAGCGCAACGACTTGTGCTTACTCCATTGTGTAGACGGAAAGCAGCAATGCGTATCATGGAAGAGTTACCGAAATTTGGTACCCTCCGATTGGAAACACCATAGCTAAGAAGATTTTGAGAGCAGGTTACTATTGGTCCACCATGGGCGTGATTGCCACCGCTATGCTCGATCTTGTCACAAGTGCGGTTATGCGGACAAAGTACACGTACCTCCGGTACCTACGAATGTTTTAACTTCTCCTTGGCCTTTTGCAATGTGGGGCATTGACATGATTGGAGAAATTAAGCCCGACTTCAATGGACATCGTTTCATCCTTGTGGCAATTGATTACTTTACCAAGTGGGTGAAGCGACCTCGTATGCATCATTACCAAGAATGTTGTGGCTCGATTCATCAAACATAATCTTATCTGTCGGTATGGCACCCAGAAAGGATTATCACGGATAACGGCTCTAATCTCAACAATAAGATGATCACCAGAACTACTTGCGATTCAAGATCAAGCATCACAACTCTTCTCCTATCGGCCTAAGATGAATGGCGCGAGAGCCAATAAGAACATTAAGAAGATTATCTGAGAAGATGGCTGTGACTTACAAAGATTGGCATGAGATGTTACCATTTGCTCTTCATGGTTATCGCTTTTCTGACCTGAAATCATGAGGCCCACTCTCTTGTCTACGGTATGGAAGCCGTCTTACCCATCGAGGTTGAGATACCCTCAACTAGAGTCCTCCGGGAGGCGAGTTAGGCGAAGCGATTGGGTCGAGACTCGCCTTGACCGGTTAACTTGATTGATGAGAAGCGACTCGCGTCCATCGCCATGGACAAATTTATCAAGCGAATGATCGGTATTTAACAAGAAGGTCAACAGAGTCTGAGTCGGTGATCTAGTAGTCAAGCGCATCATTCTTCCACAGGTGATCCAGGGGCAAATGGACTCCCACATGAGGGACCGTTTGTAGTCAAGCAGTATTTTCGGTGACTATGATACTTAGCACCATGGATGGTGAAGACTTACACCACAATGAGCGAGACATAGTCAAAAATACTACGCATAAAGAGACCGCTAGGTCGGTGGCCTAGGCAAAAATAAGGGCATCTGGCGAACCAAAAGGTTCGGGCAAAATGGATATATACAAAACATGTACACCGGCAAGTCGAAAACACGAAAAGGCGGCTTGGGCAAAAAGGTATCGATGGGCGAAAACCGAGAAAGCGGTCTAGGCAAAAGTTAGGGATTTAAGCGTCTACGACTATGTCTCTTCGGATCACTTGCTTCGGACTCTACTCCATTCAAGATTCAAATGGCGAATCAGTCTACTCACTTTCTTGGCGTGAGGAGATGAGATAGTTGAAATATAGTACTAGCATAGTTGGAACTTAACGAGATTGTTTCGCATAGCTTTTACCTTTCTTGTGTACAAACTACTTGGCCATACATACATTTCAAATAAATACAAGTTCTTTCTCTTTATTTCCTTTGTTATTGTTTGCATAAGTCCAACGTTTGCTTTGAATGATTATATGCGACAATAAGAATCTAATCCAAACATCTCGAAAAGTGAACATGCAAAGTGCTTACTGAGGCTCCGAGGTGGGACGGCACGAAAGTCACCGATTCCCACAAGCATGATCCCCACAAGGTGTCACTCACAACCGCGCCTTCCCAGTAGATATCGTCGATCTCAGCGGTAACACCTCATCCCGGTCAAAGGTATTCATCCCAGTGGACACTTCTCGATCCTTTCCCTTTTCCCCGGTAGCGGTATCCGGACTGAAACTTGGTCGAGATAGTGCGCCGGAGGAAACATACACCTTTATTCCCGGCCCGAGATTACAGCGGGCTCCAGACTCTAGCCCGATCTCGACAACCATCAAATGCTCTCCAGTGAGATCTACACTCGAATCGGTAGAGCACCTCTAAATTTCCTCGGCCGGATCTCGTGCAAGGTCCCCAACGGATCGCCTCCTAGATTCTCCTCAGCAGGGTCTATGAGATCTCCAACAACGAGTTTCTCAATCTCTACCTTCCTCTACAATATCTAGGCCCAAGACTTGGTCAGATAGTGCATCGGAGGAATCTAGGGTATCTTTCTTCTCCAAAAGCGGGGTGCTCACCTACACAATTCCCCAAGCAGAAGTCAGAAATTTTCAAACAGAATATCCGCATCTTCTTCAAGATGGATATGTTTTGAAATATCACAACATTCATCATTCATACATTTCTCATAAAGTCATAATTCATGCACATGTCATTCATATACAACATCATGCATCATACTTTGCATAAAACTAAATATTCTATCAAAGTTCCTCTTGTTTTCTCCAAAGCAGTGTGATCCTCGATGCAAGCAGGTCGAGTTAAGCCCGAATCGTGGGAAAACTATCGAAGAATAGCCCTTGGTTGTCCTCAAACGGTAGGTCGAGGATTAAGCCGAATCGGCGGAAAACTATCGAAAGACCGCCCTTGGTTGTCCTCAGACGGTTGGTCGAGATTAAGCCCCTAGCAAGCGGAAAACTATCAGAAAGATCACCTCGGTTATCCTCCGATATGAGCAATGGATCAACCGATGCCTGTGGGGAAGCTATCACATTCTTGCCAACTGATCTCCCTCGAGTAATCGGCGAAGATTTATTACGATTCCTTTATCAGCAACTCTGGAGACTAGCGTCGACTCGGTTGCCTTGGATGGCATCTTAAGCCCATCTCGACTACTTGTCAACATTTCTTCACTTTAGAATCTTGCATATATGGTTAAAAATCAATGCAAACCAATAACTTCATTCAAAAACATGAGCGAAGTCTAACGTCGACTCCTTGGATGGCATCTTAAGCCCATCTCTCTCCGTTCGAGGAACATCTCGAGTTTAACATCGACTCACTCCCGGCGCCGACCTTTCTAGATGGCATCTTAAGCCCATCCCGTCGGCTCTCCTATTAACAACCTCGAGTCTAGTGTGCGACTCGTTCCCCTGAAGTCTCCAACTTCTCAAATGGCATCTATAGCCCATTCCCGCATCGTCGGTAGCGAGTGCAAATTTTCGAGTGTACTCGGTGTTGATCATCTTCTACCTTGGTCACGAAGACAAGCATGTCAATCTAACCCTCGGTACAAGAAGATTGAGCAGGGGCAGATGTCATACCCAAAATTTGCCCTCCATCTTCTCAAGAGATTTCATACATCTATGAAAGTTCCTCGAGAGTTGATCGGACAAACTCTCTCTAGACAATCAACCCAAACTAGGGTTTGGTATCTCCCAAGTCAAGATGGATTTCCAACATCTCCAATGGTCTTCATGCTTCCTCATATGTTCAAAGATTCTCCATGTCAAGTTTCAAGCTTCACAGTCAAGTTTCCTCGAACAATTGCTCGGATGGTTGAAAATCGGGTGTATTGGACAAAAGTCAAGCTGTGGTCAACATACAGTCAAACTTCATATTTTTGGTCAACATCCTCATTTTGAAGTTACATTCATCATTTGATCAAGGGTTGATCATGATTCATCAAGAAAACTCAAGATTTGCTCAAAAGTCGAACTTTCTAAATTAGGGTTTCTAGATGAAAAGTCAATGAACTTTGGTGATCATAACTTTCTCATACTTTCTCAAATTTTCCACCAAGCTCATTTTGAAGGAAATTCAATTCTCTACAACTTCATGTCTCACAAGAATGTCCAAAAAATGCTTCATTTGAGAGGTATAGCTCAAAACATTAAAGGTCATTTTCAAAGTCAACAAAAAGTCAACTTTTTGTTTTGAAGATATATTGAGCATGGTAACTCCAATTGATATGATATCAAAGACATTGTTTAGATGACTCTTAGAGCTTTCCAAAAAGTCCAAGAACACTCAAAAATGTGGAAAATTGAGCAAGATACACCATTCAGAAGTTGGGCAATTTTGGACAATTGCACAAAAAGACATTTTGGTCAAATTGCAAAATTTTCCAAATGGGCCTATAATCTTTTGATCCAAACTTGTTCATTATGTTATTCTTGACCCATAAATGCTTGGCCATGGCAATTTTCTATTTTATTAATTTTATTTTGGATTATTAATCATTTAATTCCAAATTAAATTACATAAAATATGAAAATAAGATTATTTCTTCAAATAAGTTGGATTTATATCTCTCTTAATGTCCAAGAAAGCCCACACCAATTGCCAAATTCGTGACTCATGCACATGGAAAGAAAAAATCAAGTTTTAAAGGAAAATTTGATTTTATTTATTGAAAAATATTTGCACATTCAATTTCCAATCTTTTCCTTGTTTTTCTCTTCCAATCTCTTCATAAATTGCGGACATTATGTACAAACAAGGACCACGAACCTAACCTAAAACAAACCCAAACTCTTGCAAATTTTTCTCAATTCTTGAAAATTGAATTTTATTCTCCAGCCCTTTTCAGCCCAAACCATCCATTCCATCGTGCTCAGAGGGTAAGTTTGAGTAAGTACACACTCTTGCCATGGGTTAAAACATGTTGAATCGAACCATATACATGCATACATAATTGATTTTTCTTGAATTCGTATTTTTATTACCACTGTTTTAATCGATTCTAATGCTTGCAATGTGATCATGTGGTTACATGGGTGAGATCAGGCCATCGTTGAAGGTTTGGACGTTAGAATCGCGTAATGCCATTGTTAGGTTTTTGGTTGTGAGCTTGAACCGGCTGCTGAACCGATTGATCAAAACTAATGCCATCAATGGACTCGGAGGTCCGATTTAGGTGGACAAGGTCCTCCTTTTCCATTTATCAATCGTATTTTTCGTGTTTTGTTTTTAGGTCAGGAAGGCGGGAGCTAGAACTCGGCGTCGTGACTCCACTTGGGCCGTGAGGGATGGCGTGGCGTGATGGACTCCTCGATTCGCTCTCTCTTTCCACATGGACCCCAGCGTCTTGACTCGGTTTGACTCAACTCGGGACAGCGTACTCTTATAAGCCATTGCTTGTGATTCCATGACACCAGTGCAAGCCGTCCAGTGGTTAAGGCGTTGTTTTGAGATTCTCCAGGAGGTCATGGGTTCGATCCTCACTGGCACGGTTTTCATTCTTTTCCAAAACTCTCATATTTCTTCTATTTTCCATATTTCTTATTTATTTAATATTTTGCATCCTATTTTAATTCTTTTCATAATTTTTATTACGCATTAAAAATTACCAAAAATATTTTCTTTTGCATTTATATTCTACAAATCTTTATTTAATTTAATAAATTTAAAAATATAATTTTTGCATGCATATTTATTTTATTTATATTTTGCATTTAATTCACTTTTAATTGCATTTTAATTATTAAATCTTTTCAAAAATCCCAAAAATTATTTTAGCTTATTTATCTTATTTCCAGCATGTATTAATTTTCTCATATTAAAACTTGCATTTTCTAACATTTTCCTCTTGTTCGATTCATATTGCATTTTCCGATTTCTTCTTTTTGTGCAGGTTGATCCGATTCAAACGATTTTCTCTTTATCATTTTATCATTCTATTTTTCCAATAATGTAATTGCTCATGGGATGTAATAGTTTAATTTAGGACTTTACTTTCCGCATTTTAAATTATGTATCTGCCCCAAAGCCTTGTAATAGCGTAGGATTTACCTTTCCGCACCTTTACATTTCCGCTTTTACATTCCGCATTTTACTTTCCGCACCCCTATCCATTGCTAGTAATTAGGCGTGTATGGCAAGATAATAATTGGACATAGCTCACACTAATCTTCAAGATAAAACATATCTGAAAAAAATACACTTCTATCACACACGCACCCCTTAGGGTAATTCTCTCTCGATGCCTTTCGATTCAAAATGGTCATGTCCCTCGAACGTAGAGGTATTCTAGCACCGTTGCCATTCAAACAAATCATCATAGTCCCTTCGATACAAAGATCATAAGACCCACGATGTCGCTTCCGAATACATGATCTTGACCCTCGATTGTAGCCTCGAAAATGATGATAGTCCTTGAATGTGCTAGGATACTTCCTACAAGTTGCCTTCTATGACCATCCGATGTCCCTTGAATGTCCGCTTACATCCAGCGAATGGAGCTACCTACTAACTAATGGTATGGCTAGCGCTATTCTAAAGGAATGTAAGTACAACAAAGCGACCAATTACGGTGGGTAAATAAGTCTCTTAGTTGCTTGCTCTGCAAATGCTTTTCACACACACACTTTTTCAAAGTTCAAATTCTTTTCAAAACAAAACATTTCCGAACACTTTGTATACACTCCTACATGAGTCATTACAAAGTCAAAGCGAAATGCCTTTTCAAAACATTTTGTCAAACACACGAAAGCAATTTTAAAAGTTATCTAAAGCAACTAAGAGCCCGTAGAATAACTGCGGATGGAAAGGGTGCTAATACCTTCCCTTTTCATAACCATTCTCGAACTCGAGAATCTAACGAAGGTCTTTTTGTTACTTTTACCTTCCCTTAATTGGATAAAAATAAAAGTCGGTGGCGACTCTTGCTATCCGCACATTTGGATACAAAAATCCTACAAAGTCGGTTCACGTATTACAGGCTGGCGACTCTGAGAAATACACCCTAAAAGAGAATTGCCTTAGGGATTTCTAGATCATTTCTTGCTTTTGTTTGACTTGTATGCTTTATCTTTAAGGGTTGCTTGGGTATTATATTTTGGGGGATCCTACACGGATCGGGTTTCCTTTTAGGTAAGTGGCATTAGATCATCGCGACCGCTGGGCGTATAACTACGCGGTCAACATGATGGCTACGTTAGCGTGACACTTTGGTTGTCCGATACTCTTCATTCCCAAGTTGAAGATAGTATTTGGCTTCTGCGTGGTGTCATCAGCGCTAACTAAACTTTTAGAACCTTAATTGACCCATCTTGGCCATTAGAAGGTAGTGAGATGGCGGCTTTGGTGTAGACCGGGTTGGTTGATACTCGATGCTACGCTCATTGAGATCGACTTTTGGGACATTTTCGATCGACCACTTGGCGTCGTATTGAAATAAGCGCCTCGAGAAAGATCGTGATGTGAGATTCCTAGAACGGTTACTATTATAGGGCGGGATGAACCAACTCAAACTTTTGGTAGGGTAATCACCTATACCTCATACAAGCCTTAAACTTAGGCTCATTGTGTGAATTGTTTGTGTGTGCTAAACATGACATCATGACATCATTCGCATTGCATATCATTTCTAACTATTTCAAGGACCTAGGGTTTATCTTTGCTCTGTTTTGTAGGGATTATGGCTTCTAGAAAGACTATCGAATCAACTTCATGGGTATCCTTCTCAACTCAAAATTGGTTTGAAATTCCGACCATGCTCGGTTCATCAAAAGACATGGTTATCTACTTGATTTGGTTATCTCGGTTTTGAAGAAGATATGATGCATGTCTATTCCGGTTCTTTGATCAAAACACCATTGCTTTACATTTCAGTTATCGGTTGGTTCCTACCTTGGAAGAGTTCTCTAAGCTACTTGGGATACCTATTCTTGATCAAATGCCATTCACGGTTTAGAAAAGGTTCCTAAGTTCGAAGACATTGCATCGACCTTACACCTTAAGCGCTCGGACATTGAAGCCAATTGGGAAACTAGAAGTGGAGTTAGGGTTTACTTTCCAAGTTCTTAATCAAGAAAGAGAATTCCTCAAAGTTATGAGTTTCCATGCATTTGAAAACATTGTGGCCTTGCTAATTTATGGTTTGGTTCTATTTCTAACTCGGATCAATTCATAGATATCAATGCCATCAAGTTGTTCCTTACCCGAATCCGTGCCTACTTTACTTGGAGCATCACATTCTCTCCACTCGTACTACTAAGAGACAAGGAACTCTCATGTGTTGTGTCCGTTACTTTCAAGGTGGTTTATTTAGCACCTTCCTCCATCGATTTGAAGAATGAACAAAGGTTGAGATGGTCTCAAGGTTGATGTCACTCTCTCATTCGGATATCCGTTGGTATAAGGGGAGTATTACTTCAACCCCTTCTAGCTCTACGTCGGTTTGGTTTTGCTTTCGAAGAGATGGTCCACATGATATGCTTCTCCAAGATGTTGTGTTCGATTACAACCACGATCTCGATTGCAAGCGAAGGTTTATACGCTTGGGGCATGGTAAAGAAGGCGATACAAAGACTTTGGGGCACCGAACTCCATTCCTTGGGAACCTTACCTCAAATGGGTGCGAGCTCGAGCTCAAAACCTCATGATGCCATTCACTTTGTTTTACCGGTAATTATGGAACTGTTGCTATAGGTGGCGTACCCTATCTTTGTTCTCCATCGACATGCCTCTACGATTTTGAAGACTTGAAGAGATCTGGATTCAACTAAAAGAAGAAAGGGATACCTTTGAAGCTCGGTGTTATGCAAGTGAGAAGAAAGTGCTAGAGTTGACCAAGCTACTTCACGAGGAGCGAAACATCAACATCGGCACCAAGAGGCGCCCATGGGAGACTTAGAGCTTTAGGATGTTTATGTTTTCTTTTATTGTTTTGAACTATCTTTTGTACTTAAAAGAAAATAATAAAAAAGTACTAATAAATGTTTGTTCATTGCTTGTTTAACAAATTTAAATCTCTAGGTCCTTGAAAACATTGCATTGCATTCGCATAAACATCGCATAGCATAGCATAACATTGCATCACGGTACATTGGAGATTGGTTTTCTCATTTGCTCGCTATTTATTTTAGCGAAATGGCTCTTGAGCATTGTCAAAGATCTTGAGCTCGAATGCTCGGTTTATTGGATGTTCACCAACTTGGTCCAAGGCCAAGAAGATTTGAAGAAACTCATCAACAAGAAGAAGAAGGTTGTTGGTCTCCTCAACATGGGTAGACGTTTCAAAGGTGGTCCAAAAGTGGTCAGTCGAATCGAGCTCTCTGAAGGAAGTGTCCATACCGAGGGGAGTACCAAGGGTGATGAAGGTGATCGTGAGCCAAAGAAAGGAGGAGAGGACCACTCTGATTATAGCCAACACTCTGATGAAGATGACAAGTACAAACAACTTGAAGACCGTCTGAATGTTGTGGAAAACTTGAAAATGTCCGGGCTGAACTTTGATGATCTGAGTCTTGTTCCTGGTGTTGTGATTCCTCCCAAATTCAAAGTTCCTACTTTTGCCAAGTATGATGGCATGTCTTGCCCAAAGCTGCATTTGAAGTCCTATGTCCAGAAGATCAATCCCCACGTGATGAAAGTTGTGGATGCACTATTTTCAAGAGTTTGTCGGAACCGGTTGGAATGGTACTATCGGCTAGAGAATGGCCGTATCCGTACTTGGGTGATTTGGTGATGCTTTCTGACAGTATAGTACAATCTTGAATTGACACCTCGCATGCAACTACAAAGCATGTCTATGGGTCGTGACGAGAAGTTCAAGGGTATGCTCGAAATGGAGACCTAGCGAGAGTTCAACCACCCTTGTCCAATAGGGAGTTGGTTGATATGTTTATGGGAACAACGCAGGCCCATTCTTCAATCATCGATTGGAAATTCTTCATCCGGTTCACCGGTGATATTGACGGTGCGCATGAAGGCTGGTATCAAGTGGAAAGATTCATGTAGAGTCATCTTAATCTTTGCGAAGAGATCTTTTGGTGGTAAGAAAGAAACCAATCTTGTGTATCGAGAAAAGCCGAGCCAAGACCGACCGTGCTCAATCGTAGAGGCGGTTGTGATCTCGATCCTACATCGGCACAACCTCGGCGAGACAACGCAGCGTGCGAGCAGCGCCCGAAGGCGGTTCGAAGATCAACATGCCATTGTGCAAGCCTTGCAACACATGTTGAAGCGGTGATTACCTTGAGGGATCCTCCTCGGTTGTCAACACTTCCTCTCGAAATACAATCCTAATGCTAAATGTGCTTACCATTCCAATAGCCAGGGCATACGATGATTGTTGGGCTCAAGAACAAGATTCAAGATATGATTGAAGCTAAGCGATTGAGTTTGACCCTCTGTTGAGACTCGAATGTGATCAACGCTCCTATGCCTAACCATGACAAAGTTCCAATCTTTGTTGGCGATACTTATGTTTTCAACATAGATGACTTGACCATTCCTCGATGGTATTAAGAAGAATTTGTTGCAAGCGGTGTCAATCCGGGATGCCCGGAGAATTGTCGTTGGTGCCCATCCGTGCGATGGTTGTGCTTGGTTGAGAAGGCGTGTTCGATGCATGATGGATAACCGTGAGATACTATTTACGAAACCACTGTCGGAAGTGTGAAGAAATGTCTAAGTTGAAGATCGACAATGCGAATGAAACAACACCATCTGTGTGGGATACCTTGGGACAGCCAAGTGGAAAGTATGATTACATGGTGAAGTACACTGTTCCTGAGAGTTACAAGATTCCTATTGAAGATGTTAAGGCGACAGGATGGGGTGACGATTTCCCAGAAGACTATGTTGATGTTAACACAATAAGGATTTCCTCTGCTGATCCTGTGCCTAGAGTGGCACCTCTCATCATTACTTCTCCAAGACCAGTGCCATATTCCTCTGACAAAGCTATCCCTTGAAACTATGGAGCTGATGTTTACTATCATGGTGTCAAGCAAGATCCTCTGACAATTGAAGATCTTACGATTGGAGCTTCTATTCCTGACATCGACAACATCACCAGATCAAGTAAGGTGACCAGAACCGGAAGAGTATTCTCTCCAGAGACCTCTCCTCCAAAAGACACTGCGACTCCAGCTCGCATTCCAGCTACTCAATCAATATCGACTAGAGGAAAGAACGGTGACTCACCTGCTCAACGAAGTACCAAAGGAATTCTTGAAGACACCTCAAACAAGAAATGGAGGAAATTCGAAGATTATCAAGAAGAGTGATTACAATGTTGTGGAACAATTAGGGCGAGACTCGTCCAAGATCTCCATGCTTGCTCTGCTCTTGTGCTCAGGCTCATACTAACGCCTTGGTAAAGTTTACGAAGAATGCTCGTATCTTGAGACACTACCAGATCGATTCGAAGTTTGTATTGCTAGCACTGCCAACAACGGCCTAGGCTTCGATCTTGATTTGATTCCTTAGGAAAGAAACACAACAAAGCCTTGCACATCTACAGCCGAATGCAAGGCGTTACCATCTCATGTTTTGGTGGATCTGGTTACGCTCGAATATCCTAAAGCTTTTGATCGACTTGATGTTGAAGGATTGGTTACGAAACCAGTGACATTATTGTGAGTTTTGATGGTTCTAAGTGAGCGATGCTTGGAGAGCTCATTCTACTGTCAAAGTCGGTTCCCGGACTTTTGACTCCACTTTCTTTGTTATGGACATCCGTCCGATTATTCTTACTTACTTGGGCGCCTTGGATACATGGGGCGGTATTACCTCTACCTTCGAGCCTGAAATACCGGTGAAAGGAAGGTTGTCACGGTATGTGGTGAAGAAGAGTATATGGTCGGTCATCTCGGTCATTCGATACCTCGAGATGGAGGTGAATTCTTTGAAGCATCTGTCAAGCTTTTGAAACAATTCCAGTCATGCACAGTGACTCTCGGTCCTCTTGAAGATGCTAAAGTTCCGCCTAGGATGGCCTCATTGAAAGATGCTCAAGTGCTTTGTTGAACAAGGAGGTAGTGCTATTTGGGGACAGACTCCACGATCTTCCCTTCAAATCAGACAAAGTGGTTTAGGCTTCACCATCGGTCGAAGATGATCGCCCATGAGCGTGCCGGCCAACTTCCTTTCCGCATCGGCCAGTGGAATCCATGCTATAGAAGACAACGACAACGGCCCGACATCGACAAGTGGATCTTCGACTCGGATCAAGGGCTCGAATTGGAAGGCGAAGGCGTCATACCAATCTCCTTTAGTCGGGAGTAATTGCTCTTGTTTTGTTTTGCTTTTCATATTTCTTTATGTTTTGAACAATAAACTTTGAAAGCCTAGTGCCTTACGGGGCATCATGGCTCGTTTGCGAGGTTATTATCATCGTTTGCGTATTTTCATTCAATAAATCGTTGGACTTTTGCATTCAATTGATTGTTTTCTTTCTTTTACTTTATCACCCTTCAAAGGCTATGTGTTTCTTACACACACCGTGATACAACTGAGAATCACTCACGAATCTAGTTGATATGACTATGCTAGTGCTAAATATGACTTGATAATCCGATCTACCAAGCGAAGGCGAAAGTGAGGAAGATTGTGAAGTGCCGGAGAACTTGCGGTGCTACAAGAAGAAGCGAGTTATCTGACCACCACGAAGAAACAAGTTGAGGTTGTGAATTTGGAGTCTTGTGAAGGCAGAAAAGAGATCAAGATAGGAGCGGGTCTTGAGCAGTGTTAAAGAAAGGTTGGTTCGGATGCTACGAGACTATGTTGAGGTTTTGCTTGGTCATACGAAGACATGCCGGTTTAGACATTGATATTGTGGTACACGATTGCGAGCAAAAGAGCGTTTTCTCGATAAAGCGGAAGGTTCGTCGCATGCGTCTGAGATGTCGGGAAAATCAAAGCGAAGTTATGAAGCGGTTCAATTTGGTTTCTTAATTGTCACCTCTTATCCCCGATGGGTTGCTAATGTGGTACCGTGCCTAAGAAGGATGGTAAGTGCGAATGTGTGTGGATTCTGGAGATACGAACAAAGCGAGTCAGAAGCGATTTCCCACTTCCTCATATTGATGTTCTAGTAGACAACACCGCTCGGCATAAGGTTTTCTCCTTCATGGATGGTTTCTCGGTTACAATCGGATCAAAATGGCTCCGAAGACATGGAAGACTACTTTTGTTACCAGTGGGGCACTTTACGCTACAAGGCTATGCCGTTTGGGT
The DNA here is from genome assembly GCA_021764765.1 of Vicia sativa. Lineage (NCBI taxonomy): Eukaryota > Viridiplantae > Streptophyta > Magnoliopsida > Fabales > Fabaceae > Vicia > Vicia sativa. Next base: position 180,789,542 of record CM038793.1, on the reverse strand, counting down.
GAAACGGGCGCCACTTATCAGCGTGCTATGGTGGCATTGTTTCATGACATGATCCATCACGAGATAGAGGTCGTCGGCGACATGATAGCTCGATCACGGGTGAAGAACATCTAGATCATTTGAAGCATTCGGATTAAAGAAGTCTGATTGAGGCGAATCCCAACAAGTGCACCTTTGGAGTCGGATCAGGAAAACTCCTAGGGTTTGTAGTTGTCATACCCCAAAATTTGCCCTCCATCTATTCAAAGATTTCATACATCTATAAGTTCCTCGAGAGTTGATCGGACAAACTCTCTCTGACAATCAACCAAACTAGGGTTTGGTATCTCTCAAGTCAAGATGAGTTTCCAACATCTCAATGGTCTTCATGCCTCCTCATTGAGATTCTCCATATCAAGTTTCAAGCCTCACAAGTCAAGTTTCCTCGGGCGATTGCTCGGATGGTTGAAAATCGGGTGTATTGGACAAAAGTCAATGTGGTCAACATCTGATCAAAACTTCGATTTTGGTCAACATCCTCATTTTGAAGTTACATTCATCATTTGATCAAGGGTTGATCATGATTCATCAAGAAAACTCAAGATTTGCTCAAAGTCAAACTTTCTAAATTAGGGTTTCTAGATGAAAAGTCAATGAACTTTGGTGATCATAACTTTCTCATACTTTCTCGAAATTTTTCCACCACCTCTTGTTTTGAAGGAAATTCAATTCTCTACAACTTCATGTCTCACAAGAATGTCCAAAAATGCTTCATTTGAGAGGTATAGCTCAAAACATTCTGGTCATTTTCAAAGTCAACAAAAGTCAACTTTTGTTTTGAAGATATATTGAGCATGGTAACTCCAAATGAGATGAGACCAAAGACATTGGTTAGAGGACTCTTAGAGCTTTCCAAAAAGTCCAAGAACACTCAAAAATGTGGAAAATTGAGCAAGTTACACCATCCACAAGTTGGGCAATTTTGAAAGAATGCACAAGAGATACTTCAAAAATCAAATCTTTTGCAAATGGGCCTACTTTTTCTTCATCCTAACTTGTTCCTCATGCAATTAGGAATGTCCAAGCCCAATGCCACGAATTTTTGATTTATTTTTCTATTTAATTTGTAATTTATTTATTTAAATGCAAATTAAATCTTAAAATAAATTATAAAATCAAAATTAATTGGAAGATTGATTTTTATTGCTTTCTTGTGATCCAATCAACCCATAAATGCCAGCAATTTCAAAATTAGATCAAATTTGGCAAGATTGGATTGAAATTGGACAAAATTTGAAAATTTGATTTCATGAGAATATCAAATTTGATTTCCATTGAATGTTGATCAATTCTTTCCAAATTCAATCCTAAATCCATCCAGTATAAATACATGATGCATACCTATCAAGAGAGAACGGAAAAATTGGCTCAAGAACCCTAATCCAAACTCAAAAAAACCGTGCACTTGAAGCAACTAGCAACCCTAGTTTTGCTTCGATTCAGCCAATTCCAAGCCTTCCATTGTGTTCCTTGAGGCTCTCAGAATCGATTCAGACCCTTACAACTCTCAAAACATCAAGAATTGAGAGAACACGATTTCGGTTTGTCATACTTTTCAAAATTCGATTTCTATCATTCATGCACTTTTAACATGTTTCGTGGTTTGTTTTGTGTTTAGATGGAAGTTTGCAAGCTTTACGCATAGTTTGATTGAATTTTCATGGCGAATCGAGAACTTACCATAGCTAGGGTTCCATGGTTGAATTGGGATCTCATGAAATAGGACAAATTGGACAAAGCGAATACCACCATCATGTTTAGAATGATGAATCCATCGAACCATGCCTTTGAATTGAATTTATATTACGTGTGTTGCATTTTGATGTTTGCCGGGTCATAGCGTCGCTGAGGTAGGCCAAAATGCCAATTCAAACAAAACGATGAAGTTCTTGGCGGAAAGCGAGACCATACGAAGGCGAGCGTGTAAATTCCCTCACTCAATTTCTAAGCGATGGCGTGTTGGCTCGGTTAGTCGGCGTGTTGGTTTTGAGTTTGAGGCCAATGACTCGATTCGATCCAGCCATGACAATCTTTTTACAAGTTTGCAAACTCATATTTTCTAACATATTTTCCTATTTTCTTTTATTTTAATATTTTCCATTCATTTTAATTTCCTTTCACAATTTTATTTATGCATTAAAAAATTACCAAAAAATATTTTCTTTTTGCATTTATAATCTAAAAATCTTTATTTAATTTAATAAATTTAAAAATATATTTTTGCATGCATATTTATTTTTATTTATATTTTTGCGTTTAATTCACTTTTAATTGCATTTTAATTATTAAATCTTTTCCAAAAAATCCCAAAAAATTATTTTAGCTTATTTATCTTATTTCCAGCCTATATTAATTTTCTCATATTAAAAATTGCATTTTTTCTAACATTTTCTCTTATTTCGATTTCATCATATTTTCCGAATTTCTTATTCTTTCACAGGTTGCTCCGATTCGGACGTTTTCTTTTTATCGTTCTATTTTTCCAATAATGTAATTGTTCATGGGTTGTAATAGTTTAATCTAGGGTTTTATTTTCCGCATTTTAAATTATGTATCTGCCCCAAAGCCATGTAATAGCGTAGGTTTATCTTTCCGCCTTTACATTCCGCATTTTACTTTCCGCACCTTATCAATTGCTAGTAATTAGGCATGTATGGCAAGACTAAAATTGAACATAGCCCACTAATTCTCAAGATAAAATATCTGAAATCAACACACTTCTTTCACACACGCACCCCTTAGGGTAACTCTCTCGATGCCTTCGATTCAAAATGGTCATGTCCCTCGAGCGTAGAGGTATTCTAGCAGTTGCCTTCCAAACAAATCATCATAGTCCCTTGATACAAAGATCATAAGACCCACGATGTCGCTTCCGAATACATGATCTTGACCCTCGATTGCGCCTCGAAAATGATGATAGTCCTTGAATGTGCTAGGATACTTCCTACAAGTTGCCTTCTATGACCATCCGATGTCCCCGAATGTCCGCTTACATCCAGCGAATGGAGCTACCTACTAACTAATGGTATGGCTAGCGCTATTCTAAAGGAATGTGAAGTACAACAAAGCGACCAATTACGAGTGGGTAAATAAGTCTTTTAGTTGCTTGCTCTATCAAATGCTTTTCACACCACACACTTTTTCAAAGTTCAAATTCTTTTCAAAACAAACATTTCGAACACTTTGTATACACTCCTACATGAGTCATTACAAAGTCAAGCGAAATGCCTTTTCAAAACATCTTTGTCAAACACAGAAAGCAATTTTAAAAAGTGATCTAGAGCAACTAAGAGCGTAGATAACTACGGATGGAAAGGGTGCTAATACCTTCCCTTTTCATAACCATTCTCGAACTTCGAGAATCTAACGAAGGTCTTTTTACATTACTTTTACCTTCCCTTAATTGGATAAAAATAAAAGTCGGTGGCGACTCTTGCTATCCGCACATTTGGATACAAAATCCTACAAAGTCGAGTTCAAGTATCCACAGGCTGGCGACTCTGTGGGAAACACCCTAAAGAGAATTGCCTTAGGGATTTCTAGATAACTTTTATTGCTTTTGTTTGACTTGTATGCTTTATCTTTAAGGGTTGCTTGGGTATTATATTTGTGGGGATCCTACACGGATCGGGTTTCCTTTTAGGTAAGTGGCATTAGATCATCGCGACCGCTGGGCGTATAACTACGCGGTCAACATGATGGCTACGTTAGCGTGACACTTTGGTTGTCGATACTCTTCATTCCCAAGTTGAAGATAGTATTTGGCTTCTGCGTGGTGTCATCAGCTAACTAAACTTTTAGAACCTTAATTGACCCATCTTGGCCATTAGAAGGTAGTGAGATGGCGGCTTTGGTGTAGACCAGGTTGGTTGATACTCGATGCTCGCTCATTGAGATCAGACTTTTGGGACATTTTCGATCGACCACTTGGCGTCGTATTGAAATAAGCGCCTCGAGAAAGATCGTGATGTGAGATTCCTAGAACCGGTTACTATTATAGGACGGGATGAACCAACTCAAACTTTTGGTAGGGTAATCACCTATACCTCATACAAGCCTTAAACTTAGGCTCATTGTGTGAATTGTTTGTGTGTGCTAAACATGACATCATGACATCATTCGCATTGCATATCATTTCTAACTATTTCAAGGACCTAGGGATTTATCTTTGCTCTGTTTTGTAGGGATTATGGCTTCTAGAAAGACTATCCGAATCAACTTCATGGGTATCCTTCTCAACTCAAAAATTGGTTTGAAATTCCGACCATGCTCGGTTCATCAAAGACATGGTTATCTACTTGATTTGGTTATCTCGGTTTTGAAGAAGATATGATGCATGTCCTATTCGGTTCTTTGATTTGAAACACCATTGCTTTACATTTCAGTTATCGGTTGGTTCCTACCTTGGAGAATTCTCTAAGCTACTTGGGATACCTATTCTTGACCAAATGCCATTCACGGTTTAGAAAAGGTTCCTAAGTGCGAAGACATTGCATCGACCTTACACCTTAAGCGTTCGGATATTGAAGCCAATTGGGAAACTAGAAGTGGAGTTAAGGGTTTACTTTCCAGTTCTTAATTAAGAAAGCGAGAATTCCTCAAAGTTATGAGTTTCCATGCATTTGAAGACATTGTGGCCTTGCTAATTTATGGTTTGGTTCTATTTCCTAACTCGGATCAATTCATAGATGTCAATGCCATCAAGTTGTTTCTTACCCGCAATCCTGTGCCTACTTTACTTGGAGACATCCTACATTCTCTCCACACTCGTACTACTAAGAGACAAGGAACTCTCATGTGTTGTATACCGTTACTTTCAAGGTGGTTTATTTCGCACCTTCCTCCATCAGTTTTGAAGAATGAACAAAGGTTGAGATGGTCTCAAGGTTGATGTCACTCTCTCATTCGGATATCCGTTGGAATCTTTTCTCTCAAAGGACTTCACATTCATTGGCGTTGTGGAGAATTCCTAATGTACCACTACTTGGTATAAGGAGGTATTACTTACAACCTTCTCTAGCTCTCGTCGGTTTGGTTTTGCTCGAAGAGATGGTCCACATGATATGCTTCTCCAAGACATTGTGTTCGACTACAACCACGATCTCGAATTAAGCGAAGGTTTATACATGCTTGGGGCATGGTAAAGAGGCGATACCAAGACTTTGGGGCACCGAACTCCATTCCTTGGGAACCTTACCTCAAATGGAGTGCGAGCTCGAGCTCAAAACCTCATGATGCCATTCACTTTGTTTTACCGTGATTATGGAACTGTTGCTATAGGTGGCGTACCTATCTATTTCCCATCGACATGCCTACGATTTTGAAGACTTGAAGAGATCTTGGATTCAACTTAAAGAAGAGGATACCTTTGAAGCTCGATGTTATGCAAGTGAGAAGAAAGTGCTAGAGTTGACCAAGCTACTTCACGAGGCGAAGCATCAGCGCCTACCTCGGCATCAAGAGGCGCCCATGGGAGACTTAGAGCTTTAGGATTTTATGTTTTCTTTTATTGTTTGAACTATCTCTTGTACTTAAAAAAAATAATAATGAGAAGTACTAATAAATGTTTGTTCATTGCTTGTTTAACAAATTTAAATCTCTAAGGTCCTTGAAAACATTGCATTGCATTCGCATAAACATTGCATAGCATAGCATAACATTGCATCACGGTACATTGGAGATTGGTTTTCTCATTTGCTCGCTATTTATTTTAGCGAAATGGCTCTTGAGCAATTGTCAAAGATCTCCGGGCTCGAATGCTCGGTTTCAGCAGATGTTCACCAACTTGGTCCAAGGCCAAGAAGATGAAGAAGCTCATCAACAAGAAGAAGAAGGTTGTTGGTCTCCTCAACATGGGTGAGCGTTTCAAAGGGGTCCTAAGGTGGTCGGCCGTTGAGCTCTCTGAAGGAAGTGTCCATACAGGGGTACCAAGGGTGATGAAGGTGAGCGCGTGAGCCAAAGAGGAGGAGGATCATTCGATTATAGCCAACACTACGATGAAGATGACAAGTACAAACAACTTGAAGACCGTCGAATCTTGTGGAAAACACGAAGATGTCGGGCTGAACTTTGATGATCGAGTCTTGTTCACGGTGTTGTGATTCCTCCCAAGTTCAAAGTTCCTACTTTTGCTAAGTATGATGGCATGTCTTGCCCAAAGCGCATTTGAAGTCCTATGTCGGAAGATCAATCCCCATGATGAGAAAGTTGTGGATGCACTATTTTCAAGAGAGTTTGTCGGAACCAGTTGGAATGGTATTATCGGCTAGAGAATGACCGTATCCGTACTTGGGTGACTTAGCTAATGCTTTCTGAGACGATATGAGTACAATCTTGAATTGACACCACTCGCATGCAACTACAAAGCATGTCTATGGGTCGTGACGAGAAGTTCAAGGGTATGCTCGAAGTGGAGATTTAGCGGTGAGTTCAACCACCCTTGTCCAATAGGGAGTTGGTTGATATGTTTATGGGGACAGCGGGCCCATTCTTCAATCATCGATTGGAAACTCTTCATCCGGATTCACGAGTTGATATTGTGATGGCATTGAAGGTGGTATCAAGAGTGGAAAGATTCATGTAGAGTCATCTTCAAATCTTTGCAAAGAGATCTTTTGGTGGTAAGAAAGAAACCAATCTTGTGTATGGTCGGAAAAGCCGAGCCAAGACCGACCGTGCTCAATCGTGGGCGGTTGTGATCTCGATCCTACATCGGCCAACCTCGGCGAGACAACAGCGTAGCGAGCAGCCCGAAGGCGGTTCTGAAGATCAACATGCCATTGTCAAGCCTTGCAACACATGTTGAAAGCGGTGATTACCTTGAGGATCCTCCTCGAATTGTCAACACTTCCTCTCAGAAATACAATCCTAATGCTAAATGTGCTTACCATTCCAATAGCCGAGCATATCATGATTTTGGGCTCGAAGAACAAGATTCAAGATATGATTGAAGCTAAGCGATTGAGTTTGACCCTCTGTTGAGACTCGAATGTGATCAACGCTCCTATGCCTAACCATGACAAGAGTTCCAATCTTTGTGGTGGCGATACTTATGTTTTCAACATAGATGACTTGACCATTCCTCGATGGTATTAAGAAGAATTTGTTGCAAGCGGTGTCAATCCGGGATGCCCGAGAATTGTCGTTGGTGCCCATGCGCACGATGGTTGTGCTTGGTTGAGAAGGCGTGTTCGATGCATGATGGACAACCGTGAGATACTATTTACGAAACCACATGCGGAAGTGTGAAGAAATGTCTAAGTTGAAGATTGACAATGCGAGCAGCTGTACCATCGTGTGGGATACCTTGGGGCAGCCAAGTGGAAAGTATGATTACATGGTGAAGTACTTGTTCAGAGCTACAAGATTCCTATTGAAGATGTTAAGGCGACGGATGGGGTGGCGATTTCCCGAAGACTATCTTGATGTTAACACAATAAGGATCTCCTCTGCGATTACGTGCCTAGAGTGGCACCTCTCATTATCACTTCTCCAGACCGGTTCCATATTCCTCGACAAGGCTATCCCTTGGAATTATGGGTGATGTTTACTATCATGGTGTCAACAAGATCCTCGACCATTGAAGATCTTCTTCTTTGAAGTTTCTATTCACGACATTGACAACATCAGGATCGATGGGTGACGAGCCGGAAGGGTATTCTCTCGAGATCTCTCCTCCAAAACACTGCGACTCCGCTCGCATTCCGGCTACTCAATCAATATCGGACTAGAGGAAAGAATCGGTGGCTCATCACTCGACGGAAGTACCAAAGGAAGTTCTTGAGGACACCTCAAACAAGAAATGGAGAAATTACGAAGATTATCAAGAAGAGTGACTACAATGTTGTGGAGCAGTTGGAACGAGACTCGTCCAAGATCTCCATGCTTGCTCTGCTCTTGTGCTCGAGGCTCATGCTAGCCTTGGTGAAATTTTTGAAAAATGCTCACGTGCAAGACACTACTCTTGATCGATTCGAAGTTTGTATTGCTAGCACGGCTGCCAACAACGGCCTAGGCTTCTACGATCTTGATTTGACTCTGCGGAAAGAAACATAACAAAGCCTTGCACATCTACTGTTGAATGCAAGGGTACTACCATCTCATGTTTTGGTTGACACGGTTACGCTCTGAATATCCTACGAAGGCGCTTTTGATCGGCTTGATGTCGAAGGGTTGGTTACGAGACCCGTGACATAATCGTGAGAGCTTTTGATGGTTCTAGCGACGATGCTTGGAGAGCTCACTTTGCCCATTAAAGTCGGTTCCCGGACTTTTGATTCAACTTTCTTTGTCATGGACATCGTCCACTTATTCTTACTACTTGGGCGCCCTTGGATACATGGGGCGGTATTACCTCTACCTTGCATCGGAAAATACCGGTGAAAGGAAGGTTGTTCACGATATATGGTGAAGAAGAATATATGGTCGGTCATCTGATCATTCCGCTATCTCGAGATGGAGGTGAATTCTTGAGACTCCTGTCAAGCTTTGAAACAATCCCAGTCATGCTGTGACTCTCCTGTCCTCTGAAGTTACAAAGTTCCGCCTAGGATGGCCTCATTGAAGGATGCTCAGTGCTTTGTTGAAGAAGGTAGTACTATTTGGGGTCGACTCCACGATCTTCCTTTCAAATCGACAAGGCGGTTTAGGCTTCACCATCAAGGACAAAGATGATCGCCGCGAGCGTGCGGCCAACTTCCTTTCGCATCAGCCAGTGGAATCCATGCTATAGAAGGCGGCGACAACGACTTGACATCAAGTGGATCTTCAACTCGGATCATGAGCTCGGCAATTGGAAGGCGAAGGCGTCATACCAATCTCCTTTAGTCGGGAGTAATTGCTCTTGTTTTGTTTTGCTTTTCGTATTTCTTTATGTTTTGAACAATAAACTTTGAAAGCCTAGTGCCTTGCGGGGCATCATGGCTCGTTCGAGGTTATTATCATCGTTTGCGTATTTTCATTCAATAAATTCGTTGGACTTTTGCATTCAATTGTTTGTTTTCTTTCTTTACTTTATCACCCCTTCAAAAGCTATGTGTTTCTTACACACACCCGTGATACAACTGCGAGAATCACTCGAATCTAGTTAATAAACTATGCTAGTGCTAAATATGACTTGATAATCCGATCTACCAAGCGAAGGCGAAAGTGAGGAAGATTGTGAAGTGCCGGAGAACTTGCGGACTTCTACAACAAGAAGGCGAGTTATCTGACCACGAAGAAACAAGTTGAGGTTGTGAATTTGAAGTCTTGACGAAGGCGGAAAAGAGATCGAATAGGAAGCGGGTCTTGAGAGCAGTGTTAAAGAAAGGTTGATTCGGATGATAGATTGAGGCGAATCCAACAAGTGCACCTTTGAGTCGGATCGGAAAACTCCTAGGGTTTGTAGTCGATGGAAGAGGTATTGAAGTTGATCCATAAGGTTAAAGATATTCAAGAGATGCCAACTCCACTTGAGAAGGAAGTCGGAGGTTTCTTGGGCGATTGAACTACATTGCATTCATTGCACACTAGCGCTGCAGGCAATCTTCAAGTTGCTAAAGAAAGATCAAGTAGTGGAATGGAGCAGCGATTGCGGATCGCTTTCGACAAAATCAAGGTACCTACAATCCTCTATTACGATGCCACTGAAGGAAGACCTCTTATCATGTACTTGGCGGTGTTAGAGAACTCAATGGGGTGTGTGTTGGGGAAACATGGCCAGTGCAGTCGAAAAGAGCATGCAATATACTACCTTAGAAAAAGTTTACCATTGTGAAACAAGATACTCACACTCGAGAAAACTTGCAACGCTTTAGCTTGGGCGCTCGTGGCTAAGGCGGTATGTTGACTCACACTACCTTGTTGATTTCCAAGATGGATCCGATAAAATACATATTTGAGAAACCGACTCTCTCTAGAAGAATAGCAAGATGGAAAATGATCTTGACCGAATATGACATCGATTACACTTCTCGAGCGATCAAAGGAAGTGTAGTGCCGATCATTTGGCTCATCAAGCCGTAGATGACTATCGATCTATGCGGTTCAATTTCGAGACGAGGATGTTTTACTAGTTCTGATTGCGAAGAACCGAGCTCGGACGAAGGACACGAACAAGGATCCCGATGGACTATGGTCTTTGATGGAGCCTCGAGCACTTAGCAATGGCATTGGCGCCATCATTACATCCCTACAGACGGACATCGCCTTTCACCGGATTTGTTTGATTGCACTAATAACATGGCGAATCTGAGCGTGCATCATGGGTATTAAAACGCTATTGACTTAAGAATCAAGTTCTTGCAAGTATATGGAGACTCGACTTTGGTGATCGGTCATTAGGCGAGTGGGATCGAAGCATCCGAATCTCATTCCGTATCGAGCATGTTACGAGTTTGATCCCTACTTGAAGAGATTACTTTTGATCATATTCCACGAGAAGAGAATCGGTTGGCGGGCGCATTGGCTACTATGTCGTCTATGTTCAAGGTTAGATGGGACAACGAGGCTCCCGGATCATCATTGAGAAGTTCGACGAACGGTATATTGTTGTGAGCTTGGCGAAGAGAAACCTTGGTACTATGGCGTGAAGAGGTATCTTGAGACTCGGGAATATCCCGAGGGCATCATCAATGATAAAGTTCATGAGAAGATTTGCATCAAATTCTTCCTCGACAGCATCTTATACAAGCGCAACCACGACTTGTGCTTACTCCATGTGTAGACGGAAAACGACAATGCGTATCATGGAAGAGTTACGAAGGCGAATTTGGTACCCTCCGATGGACACACCATGGCTAAGAAGATTTTGAGAGCGAGTTACTATTGGTCCACCATGGAAGGCGATTGTCACCGCTATGCTCGATCTTGTCACAAGTGCGGTTATGCGACAAAGTACCGTACCTCGGTATCTGAATGTTTTAACTTCTCCTTGGCCTTTTGCAATGTGGGGCATTGACATGATTGGAGAAATTAAGCCTGACTTCAATGGACATCGTTTCATCCTTGTGGCAATTGATTACTTTACCAAGTGGGTAGAAGCGACCTCGTATGCATCATTACCAAGAATGTTGTGGCTCGATTCATCAAACATAATCTTATCATCGGTATGGCACTCCGAAAGGATTATCACGGATAACGGCTCTAATCTCAACAACAAGATGATCACGAACTACGCACGCGATTCAAGATCAAGCATCACAACTCTTCTCCGGCCTAAGATGAATGGCGCGATGGAAGCCGCCAACAAGAACATTAAGAAGATTATCTGAGAAGATGGCGTGACTTACAAGGATTGGCATGAGATGTTACCATTTGCTCTTCATGGTTATCGCACTTCTGACACGAACATCCAGGGGCAACCCCTTCTCTCGTATCGGTATGGGCCGTCTTACCCATCGAGGTTCGGATACCCTCAACGAGTCCTCCGGGAGCGAGTTAGGCGAAGGCGATTGGGTCGAGACTCGCCTGACGGATTAACTTTATTGATGAAAGCGACTCGCGTCCATACGCCATGGACAGTTATCAAAGCGAATGATCGAGCATTTAACAAGAAGGTCAAGCGAGTCTACCAAGTCGGTGATCTAGTAGTCAGCGCATCATTCTTCCACAAGGTGATCCGGGGCAAATGGACTCCCACCTATGAGGGACCGTTTGTAGTCAAGGCAGTATTTTCCGTGACTATGATACTTAGCACCATGGATGGTGAAGACTTCCCACACCACAGCGAACAGGACATAGTCAAAAATACTACGCATAAAGAGACCGCTAGGTCGGTGGCCTAGGCAAAAATAAGGGCATCTGGCGAACCAAAAGGTTCGGGCAAAATTAAGGATATATACAAAACATGTACACCGGCAAGTCGAAAACACGAAAAGCGGCTTGGGCAAAAAGGTATCGGTGGTGAAAACCGAAAAAGCGGTCTAGGCAAAATTTAGGGATTTAAGCGTACGACTATGTCTCTTCGGATCACACCTTCGGACTACTATCGGCATTCAAGATTCAAATGGCGAAGATCGGTTCACTCACTTTCTCTGTGACAAGGGATGAGATAGTTGAAATATATGAGTACTAGCATAGTTGGAACTTAACGAGATTGTTTCCGCATAGCTTTTACCTTTCTTGTGTATAAAACTACTTGGCCATCATACATTTCAAATAAGCATAAATTCTTTCTGTTTACAATTCATGTTGTTGTCGTTTTCAATAAGTCCAACGTTTGCTTTGAATGATTATACGCACTCGACAATAAAAATCTAATCACAAACATACGAAAAGTGAACATGCAAAAGTACTTACTACAGGTTCCAGGAATTGAGATGGACGAAAGTCACCAAATAGTTCCCCACAGCATAAAGGTGTCACTCACAACACACCTTCCCAGTGAGTATATGTTAATCCTGGCGGTGATTCCACTCAACGAGCAACGTTACATCGGTCTCAAGCCATAACACTTCATCCCGGCGGATATTTCTCAATCCTCCCCTTCTCGGCGGTATCGGACACAAGACTTGGTCAGATAGTGCATCGGAGGAAACATACACCTTTTATTCCCCAACCAGAGATTACAACGGACTCCAGAATCTTCTAGCCTGGTCTCTCAGCAACCATCAAATGCTCTCGGTGAGATCTACACTCGAATCCCGATGGGCGCCTCTTAAATTTCCTCGGCGGGATCTACATACAAGGTCCCCAGCGGATCGCCTTCAAATTCTCTTGACAAAGGTCTATATATGAGATCTCCAACAACGAGCTTCTCAAATCTCTACCTCCCTCAACAATATCTAGGCCCAAGACTTGGTCAGATAGTGCATCGGAGGAATCCAGGATATCTTTCTTCTCCTTCAAAAGCGGGGTTCTCACCTACACATTCCCCAAGCGAAGTCGAAATCTTCAAGCAGAATATCGCATCTTCTTCAAGATGGATATGTTTTGAAATATCACAACATCTATCATCCATACATTTCTCATAAAGTCATAATTCATGCATATGTCATTCATATACACATCATGCATCATACTTTGCATAAAACTAACGAATATTCTATCAAAGTTTCTCTTGTTTTCTCCAAAGCAGTGTGATCGCCATAAGCGGGTCGAGTTAAGCCCGAACCGGCGGAAAACTATCGAAAGACCGCCCTTGGTGTCCTCCGACGATTGGTCGAGGATTAAGCCCGAACCGGGGAAAACTATCGAAAGATCGCCTTGGTTGTCCTCGACGGTGGTCGAGATTAAGCCCGAACCGGCGGAAAACTATCCGAAAGACCACCTCGGTTATCCTCCGATAACGAGGCAATGGATCAACACCGATGCATAACGGGGAAGCTATCCACATTCTTGCCAACTACAATCTCCCTCGAGTAATCGGCGAAGATTTATTCGATTCCTTATTATCAACAGCAACTACGAGTCTAGCGTCGACTCGGTTGCCTTGGATGGCATCTTAAGCCCATCTCGACTACTTGTCAACATCTCTTCACTTCGAATCTGCATATATGGTTAAAAATCAATACAAACCAATAACCTCATTCAAAGTGAACATGAAGTCTAACGTCGACTCCCTTGGATGGCATCTAAGCCCGTCTCCTCTCCGTTCGAGCACATCTGATCTAACATCGACTCACTCCCGGCACGACCTTTCTAGATGGCATCTTAAGCCCATCTCCGTCAGCTCTCCTATTAACAACCTCGAGTCTAGCGTCGACTCGTTCCCAGTGAAGTCTCCTTCTCCAAATGGCATCGTAAGCCCATTCCGCATCATCGACCAATAGCGAGTGCAAATTTTCAAGTGTACTCGGTGTTCAATCATCTTCTACCTTGGTCACGAAGACAAGCATGTCAATCTAACCTTCCAGTACAAGAAGATTGAGCAGGGGCAGCTGTCATACCCAAAATTTGCCCTCCATCTACTCAAGAGATTTCATACATCCATACTCGAGGATTCCTCGAGAGTTGATCGGACAAACTCTCTCTAGACAATCAACCCAAACTAGGGTTTGGTATCTCTCAAGTCAAGATGGATTTCCAACATCTCCAATGGTCTTCATGCCTCCTCATATGCTTCAAAGATTCTCCATGTCAAGTTTCAAGCCTCACAAGTCAAGTTTCCTCAGGCAATTGCTCAGATGGTTGAAAATCAGTTGTATTGGACAAAAAGTCAACTGTGGTCAACATACGGTCAAAACTTCTGATTTTTGGTCAACATCCTCATTTTGAAGTTACATTCATCATTTGATCAAGGGTTGATCATGATTCATCAAGAAAACTCAAGATTTGCTCAAAAGTCAAACTTTCTAAATTAGGGTTTCTAGGTGAAAAGTCAACTGAACTTTGACTGATCATAACTTTCTCATACTTTCTCAGAAATTTTTCCACCAACTCTTGTTTTGAAGGAAATTAAATTCTCTACAACTTCATGTCTCACAAGAATGTCCAAAAAATGCTTCATTTGAGAGGTATAGCTCAAAACATTACAGGTCATTTTCAAAGTCAACAAAAAGTCAACTTTTTGTTTTGAAGATATATTGAGCATGGTAACTCCAAATGAGATGAGACCAAAGGCATTGGTTAGAGGACTCTTAGAGCTTTCCAAAAAGTCCAAGAACACTCAAAAATGTGGAAAATTGAGCAAGATACACTATTCGAAGTTGGGCGATTTTGGAATGATTGCACAAAGGACATTTTGTCAAAATGCAAAATTTTCCAAATGGGCCTATAATCTTTTGATCAAACTTGTTCATGACAATATTCTTGACCCATAAATGCTTGGCATTGGTGATTTTCTATTTTCATGATTTATATTTGAATTTTATAACATTTAATTCAAAATAAATTATGTAAAATATGAAATTAAGTTTCTTTCAAATAAGTTGGATTTATATCTCTCTTAATGTCCAAGAAAGCCCACAACCATTACCAAATTCGTGGCTCATGCATATGGAAGGAAAAAATCAAGTTTTAAAGAAAATTTGATTTGTATTTATTGGAAAATATTTGCACATTCAATTCCCAATCTTTTTTCCTTGTTTTTTCTCTTCCAATCTCTTCTATAAATTGCCAGCATTGTGTACAAACCAAGGACACGAACCCTAACCTAAAAACAAACCCAAACTCTTACAAATTTTTTCTCAATTCTTGAAAATTCGAATTTTATTCTCCAGCCCAAACCATCCATTCCATCGTGCTCAGAGGGTAAGTTTGAGTAAGTACACACTCTTGCCATGGGTTAAAACATGCTGAATCGAACCATATACATGCATACATAATTGATTTTTCTTGAATTCGTATTTTTATTACCAGCCTGTTTTAATCGATTCTAATGCTTGCAATGTGATCATGTGGTTACATGGGTGAGATCTGGGCCATCGTTCGAAGGTTTGGACGTTAGAATCGCGTAATGCCATTGTTAGGTTTTTGGACTGTGAGCTTCGAACCGGCCTGTACAGGCCGATTCAGTCAAAACTAATGCCATCAATGGACTCAGGAGGTCCGATTTAGGTGGACAAGGTACTCCTTTTCCATTTATCCGTCGTATTTTTCGTGTTTTGTTTTTCAGGTCACCGGAGAAGACGACCGGAGCTAGGGCTCCGGCGTCGTTGACTCCACTTGGACCGGCGAGGGATGGCGTGGCGTGATGGACTCCTCTGATTCGCTCTCTCTTTCCATGGACCCCGCAGCGTCTTGACTCGGTTTGACTCAACTCGGGACAGCGTACTCTTATAAGCCATTGCTTGTGATTCCATGACACCAAGTGCAAGCCGTCCCAGTGGTTAAGGCGTTGTTTTGAGGAGATTCTCCAGGAGGTCATGGGTTCGATCCTCACTGGCACCGGTTTTCATTCTTTTTTCCAAAACTCTCATATTTCTTCTATATTTTCCTATTTTCTAATTTATTTAATATTTTGCATACTATTTCAATTAATTTCCACATTTATTTACGCATTAAAAATTACCAAAATATTTTATTCTTTTGCATTATTTTCATAAAAATCTTTATTTAATTTAATAAATTAAAAAACATATTTTGCATGCATATTTATTTTATTTATATTTTTGCATTTAATTCACTTTTAATTGCATTTTAATTATTAAACCTTTTCCAAAAAATCCCAAAAAATTATTTTAGCTTATTTATCTTATTTCCAGCATAATATAATTTTCCCATATTAAAACTTGCATTTTTCTAACATTTTTTCTCTTGTTCGATTCATATTGCATTTTAGATTTCTTCCTTTTATGCGAGTTGATCCGGTTCAGACGATTTTCTCTTTATCATTTTATTATTTTATTTTCCAATAATGTAATTGCTCATGGGTTGTAATAGTTTAATTTAGGATTTTACTTTCCGCATTTTAAAATTATGTATCTGCCCCAAAGCCATGTAATAGCGTAGGTTTATCTTTCCGCACCTTTACATTTCCGCTTTTACATTCCGCATTTTACTTTCCGCACCCTATAAATTGCTAGTAATTAGGCGTGTATGGCAAGATAACAATGAACATAGCCCACTAATCTTCAAGATAACATATTCTGAAATCAACACACTTCTTCACACACGCACCCCTTAGGGTAATTCTCTCTCGATGCCTTTCGAATTCAAATGGTCATGTCCCTCGAACGTAGAGGTATTCTAGCACCGTTGCCTTTCAAAACAAATCATCATAGTCCCTTCGATACAAAGATCATAAGACCCACTATGTCGCCTCCGAATACATGATCTTGACCCTCGATTGTCGCCTACGAAAAATGATGATAGTCCCTTCGAATGTGCTAGGATACTTGCTACAAGTTGCCTTCTATGACCATCCGATGTCCCTCGAATGTCCGCTTACATCCAGCGAATGGAGCTACCTACTAACTAATGGTATGGCTAGCGCTATTCTAAAGGAATGTAAAAGTACAACAAAACGACCAATTCTGAGTGGGTAAATAAGTCTCTTAGTTGCTTGCTCTATCAAATGCTTTTCGCAGCTCACACACTTTTTCAAAGTTCAAATTCTTCTCAAAACTAAACATTTCCGAACACTTTGTATACACTCCTACATGAGTCATTGCAAAGTCAAAGCGAAATGCCTTTTCAAAACATTTTTGTCAAACACACAGAAAGCAATTTTAAAAAGTGATCTAGAGCAACTAAGAGCCCGTAGAATAAACTGCGGATGGAAATGGGTGCTAATACCTTCCCTTTTCATAACCATTCTCCCGAACTCAGAATCTAACGAAGGTCTTTTTCTGTTACTTTTACCTTCCCTTAATTGGATAAAAATAAAAGTCGGTGGCGACTCTTGCTATCCGCATATTTGGATACAAAAATCCTACAAAGTCAGTTCACCGTATTACACGTTTCATGTGTTTCGTTTTGGTTTTCAACACAAGTAAAGTTGTGGGTCCCAGTGTTATTTGAATCGAACCAATCAGATGAAGGAATGAAGCCACGTATGCAGTCAAAGAATCAACACCGAAGTCTTTCACCAGAGCTAGGACTCAGGTCGTCTTCTCCGATCGACCTCAAACGTAAAAACCTGCAAAAATGCATCAATCAATGAAAAACAAAAACCCAGACGACTATATTGATCCTTGCGAGCACGATGATGGTATCGGTTTGTCTTGAAACAGCCTATAACCCTATATCCGAAGCTTTATGAGCTCGAAGACCTAACAATGACAGGTCAGGATTTATGCATTCTGAACCTCATGTGATGGATTAAAACTGCTCTATGAGATCTCAGGGACACATTAGTGATGTTAGTTCAAGCAAAAAAACAGTAAAATTTAAAATACAAATATCAAAAGTTTAAGGCAAACTGAGTTCATGATGCATGCGTTTCAAAGATGTTTGGCCATGGCTTTGGACTGATACTTACTCTACAATACCTCAGGAGCACAAATTGATACTTGAAAGCTCTTGAGGAAGGCTGCAATTAGGTTTTCGATGGTGCAACTTCACTTGGAAATTTTGAAACACAAACCCTAGTCTCTTGGCTGCCAAAATTCGTGTCTTTGATGTCTGGAGGTGTTGTGTATTTATAGGGCAAGAGAATTAGGTGAAGCATAAGTGTGGAAATATCTTGCATTGATTGGAAAATATTTGATTTAGAAATCAAATGAAAAACTTCCAAAATTGCTCAATCTCATGCAATCATCCCTTGTACGATTTGGCCAGCTTGCTTTGACTTACTTGGACCTCAAGAATGATAAATATCCAGCCTTGCACGCTTCATCTCTAATTTTTGTATTTTATTTTGATTTAATTTGATTTTTAATGGACACAATAAAAAATAAATACAATAAAAATGAACATGGTGCATGGATGGGCTTGGGGCCTCTTGATGATGTTATAAACAAGTTCTAATCATAAAAATGTAGGCCCATTTGGAAAAATTTCAAGATTGCTCAATATTTCTTTCATACACTTTCTCAAAATTTCCAAACTTGCATCAACTATATCTTGCTTAATTTTCATCATTTGGGAGTGATCTTGGACTTTTTAGAAAGCTTAAAAATGTCCTCTAAACACTCCTTTTGGTTTCATATTCATTGAAGCTTCCATGTTCATGTACACCTCTTTGGAAAAATATGACTTTTTGTTGACTTTTAGAAGGACCTATGATGTCTTAATCCATAACTCTCAAATGAAGCATTTTTGAGCAAATCTTGTGAGACACAAAGTTATAGATAATTGAATTATCTTCAAAATGAGATTTGGTGGAAAAATTTCTTATAAAGTATATGAAAGTTATGTCTGGTCAAAGTTTTGTTGACTTTTGTAGTACGGTGGGAGAACTGACTTGTTTGTTTTGCTTTTTATCGCAAATGTTGCGGATAGCAAGTCTGTGACTTTTCTTTTTATCCAATAAAGGGAAGATGAATAGAACAGGAAAAAACCTTGTTAGATTAATGCAGAGCAGTTATGAAAAGGGAAGATATTAACACCCTTTCCATCCGTAGTTATCTACGAGCTCTTAGTTGCTTAGCTCACTTTGAAAATTTGCTTTCTGTGTTTGTGTAGTTTGAAAATGTTTAAAAAAGGAATTTCGCTTTGACTTCGTAATGATTCTCGTTGGAATGTATATGAAGGGTTTGGAAATGTTGGTTTGAAAGATGTTTAACTTTCACGTTGGAATGTATAACAAAGTGTTTGAAACGTTTTTGAAAAGTGTGAGGTGTGAAAAAGTGTTTTGATTGGAGCAAGCAACAAAGTCTTATTACCTACTCAGAATAGTCATTTCCATGTTATTTTTCCTTCTCCTTTAGAATAAGGCTATCCCTACAATTAGTTGGCAAGTAACTTTATTCGTTTGGATATGAAGGGACAATCGAAGGGTCATCGTATGGTCATAGAAGGCAAAATGTAAGGATACCTTTAGCAATTTGTAGGGACAATCATCACTTTTCGTAGGCAACAATCGAGGGACGATATCGTGTATTCGTAGGAAACAGTGAGGGTCATCGAGGGACTATGATATTTTTATCGAAGGGACTATGATGATATTATTTGTAGGCGTCTTTTCTAATGGTATCCCTACGTTCGAGGGACATGACCATGTTATTCATAAAGGCAACAAGAGAGGATACCCTGAGGGGTGTGCAAGTGTGAAGAATGTGTTGTATTCATATATTTATCTTGAGATTAGAGGTGATCTAGGGTTGATTTTAGTGTTTAGCATGTAAACCCTAATTAACTAGCAGTTAATATGTGCAGAAAGTAAAGTGCGGAAATGTAAATCCCACGCTATTACATGGCTTTGAGGCAGATACATAATAGGAATGCGGAAAGTTAAGGCAGAAATGTAAATCTACGCTATTACAAAATAAAAATTGTGCGACCTATACATCTTTTCTAGAATTGTAAATGCAGAATAACAAATAAATAATCAGGATAATAGGAAATATGTTAGTGAAAATGTTTTGGAAATTAGGAAAAAAAGATTTAGGTTAGTAACCCTAATTACTAGAAAAGAAATTATTTTTTGTGATTTTTGAAAAGGTTTTTGTTAATTTTGAAAAGAAAATTAAGTTAAATTAAGAAAAATAGAAAATATAAAGAAATAAAAAAAGTTAGAAAAATGAGAAAAAGGGTCAGCAGGGATCGAGCCCCAGAAGTTGCGCTTGCATGTTTCTTTCAGAAGTTACTTCTGTCAGAAGTTGCGCTTGCATGCTTCTAACAGAAGATACTTCCATCAGAAGTTATACTTGTATGCTTCTGTCAGAGGTTGTGTTCCAGAAGTTCTTTCCCAGAACTTCTAAGTTCATATTCTGCTCGATACGGTGTAGCGTTTCATTCTAACACCTGAGTCAGAACATCTGCTGAAAAACAATAAACAGGTCAGAGTATCCAGTTTATTAGAGGATCATAGCATCAGAGGATCATATTATCAGAGGATCATGTTATCAGAGGATCATATTTAAACACGCATGGACCCTAGGGGTTTTGAATGGACCAATCAGAAGGCAAGGTTTTGCCACACAAGAGGTAGAGTTTCCCTCTGAAAACCCTTGACCACCATGGACGGTGGTTTCCACCTTCTTCTCCGATGAAGGGTTTTCTAAAACCTGCAATAATCCATCAAAAAATGAAAACAAATAGTCCAAATCAAATAGTTAGGATGCTACGAGTTCGATGGTGGTGTTATCTTGGCACAGGCGCACTGTAAATAAATCTGAAGCTTAGCAGTTCTATGCCCTAACTGTGGCAAATCACGATTTGGCCATGAAAAGCTTGTAAAGATGGCCCAAACCTGCTCTAATAAACCTTAGGAAACGATTAGCATGGTTAGTTAGATCAAAACATCATAAAAACAGAAATACGAATTTAAGAAAAAACATGTAATCGGAGCTTCATGATGCATGCAATTTAGGATGTTTTGGTCATGGATTTTGATCCATACTTATATATGTTAGGAGCACAATGAAGTGCTTGGAATTGCTTGAGGACGGATGAAACTAGGGTTTCGATGGTGCAACTTTCTCTTGAGAATTTGCTATGTATATATAGTGCCAGAGGTTAAGTCAAGAATTGAATGAAAAATATATAAACTAGAATGCAAAATATTTGATTGAAATATTTTATCAAATTCTTCCATATTTGGCTCAATCTTGTATTAATGCATGGTGCATGAAATTTCCATCTAGCATGGGTTATCTTGGACCTCAAGACAAGTAGAAATCAAGCCCAACTCATCTTAACTCTTACCTTTGCATTTTATTTAATTAAATTTGAATTTAAATCATTAAATTCAAAAATAAATCAAATAAATACAAGATGGGCGTGCACTTGAGTTTTATGTCCATGGATAATGTCAAGATTAAGTTTAGATCATGAAGACTTAGGCCCATTTGGAAATTATTTGCATTTTCTAAGTATTTCTCTTCATACACCTCCTTAAAAATGTCAAACTTGCACAACTTGTATCTTGCTCAATTTTCAACATTTTTAAGTGTTCTTGGAATTTTTAGAAATACCAAGATGTTTTCTAAACACTCCTTTTTGTTTCATATTCATTGAATTTTCCATGTTCATGTACACTTCTTTGCAAAAATATGACTTTTTGTTGACTTTTAGGAGGATCTCTAATGTTTTGATCCATAACTCTCAAATAAAGCATTTTTGGCCAAAGCTTGCGAGACATGAAGTTGTAGAGAATTGAATTCCCTTAAAAATTAGCTTTGGTGGAATTTTTTTTGATAAAGTATGTGAAAGTTATGCCTGGTCAAAGTTCTGTTGACTTTTGGTTCAAAAACCCTAACTTGGAAACTTTGACTTTTGATCAATTTTGAGTTTTCTTGATGATTCATGGTCAACCCTTGATCATATGATGAATATGACTTAAAAATATTGATGTTGACAAAAAATTATGAAGTTTGACTGTATGTTGACCACAATTGACTTTTTGTCCAATACAACTAATTTTCAACCATCTGAGCACTTGACTGAGCAAACTTGAGCTATGCGGCTTGAAACTTGACATGGTGATACCCTGAGACATGTGAGGAGGTATGATGACCACTTGAGGTATTAGAACTTGATTTTGTCTTGAGAGAAGCAAAACCCTAGTTATGGGTTGATTGCTTAGGAGAGGGTTCATCTGGTCAACCCTTGAGAAATTCTTGAGTATGGAGATGTGGATTTTCTTGAGAAATATGAGAGAAAATTTTGGGGTATAATAGTTGCCCCTGTTCAATCTTCTTGTACCTGAAGGGTTAGATTAGTATGCTTGCCTTTCGTGACCTGAAGGTAGAAGATGATTGAACACTCGAGTACACCTGAAAATTTGCACTCGCTTGTGTATGGAATGAGATCGTCAGTTGACGATGCACTAGAATGGGCTTATAGATGCCATTAGGAGAAGTGGATGCTGGAGAGTGAGTCTTACATTAGACTCTATGCTTGTCTTTGAGTGATGATGACTGGTATGTCTTGATTTTAACCATATATGCAGCATTCTGAAGATGGAGAGATTTCAGCGTGTAGTCGAAGATGGGCTTAAAAATGCCATCTAGAGAGATAATATGATAAGAATCAGAATAAACCTTTGTCTTGGCTATTTTTGAAATGAATAATTCGTCAAGATGTAGATAGCTTCCCTGTTTTGTTTCGGGTATTAATCATATCTAGGCTACATTGATAACTTGCATAGTCGTTCAGATAGCTTTCCGTCTTGTTTGAATATTAATATTTTGACCTTCCGCGGAAAATAACTTTCACCTGTTGGGAAATTTAGCTTGAAAGGATATGGTTAGTTCTATGCAGATTATGATGCATGTGAGATAATGACAATGCTCACGAAGGAGATATGCACATGTTATGATTTTTTTACGAATAATGTACGAATGTAGATGTCGTGGTATTTTAAAACATATCCATCTTGAAGAAGATAGGAATTTTCTGATGAGGATCTTTGATTTCTGCTTGGGGATGTAGTTGTTGGAGACCACATGCGGGAATAAGAGGGTGTGAATTCCTCCAAGGCACTATTTGACCAAGTTTCGAGTCTAGATATTGCTACTGTCGGGGAATGATAATCATTGGGAGATACTCCGCTGGGGATTAACATATTTGTGTATAAACCTTGTTGGGGAATGATGTCATACTAAATAACCTATTATTGCTTGGAGACTGACATAATAAGCTGATTGATATTTGGTTACTGCTCGGGGACCAATGTAACGTGACAACTTGAGAAGGTAGATAAGTTTGATAGGATCACTGCTCAGGGACCGACATGATGATGTGGAGGTAGATAATCATTGCTCAGGGACTCACATGATGAAGTTGATATGATCACTACTCGGGGACTCACATGATGATGTTTATAGGATCACTACTCGGGGACTGACGTGATGATGTTGATAGGATCACTGCTTAGGGACTGACATGATGATGTTGGTAGGATCACTGCTCGGGGACTGACATGATGAAGTTGATAGGATCATTGCTCAGGGACTCACATAATGAAGTTGATAGGATCACTGCTCGGGGACTCACATGATGAAGTTGATAGGATCACTGCTCGGGGACTAACGTGATGATGTTGATAAGATCATTGCTCAGGGACTCACGTGATGAAGTTGATAGGATCACTGCTCGGGGACTAACGTGATGATGTTAATAGGATCACTGCTCAGGGACTGCCGTGATGGAGTTGATAGGATCACTGCTCAGGGACTAACGTGATGATGTTGATAGGACCACTGCTCGGAGACTGACGTGATGTTGTTGATAGGATCACTGCTCGGGGACTCACGTGATGAAGTTGATGTAGATGCTGCTGATTAGAGTAGTAGATTTTTTGGAGAGATCCGTTTGTGTCAGGGGAGCGAGGGATCTGTGGGGATTGTATAGACTATCCAATGGGGATTGATATGACTCTGTGGGGATTGAAATGACTCTGTGGGGATGTACGGGTGACTTTAGTTGTCATCCCAATTCCTAGAGTCTATAGTAATTGCGGTTTTTATTCTCTTTGTGTATGTTTGTGAACAAATACTTATTGTCAAATGCATATAATCATTCAAAGCAAATATTGGACTTTATGCAGACAAAATAGATAAAAGTAAAAATGGAACTGGGAAAGGGAAATTTTATTGACTTTGAAAAAGGAAACCTATAGATAGGCAGTTTGTGTACAAAGAGACAAATATCCTAGTAAGAGGAAATTGTCAGAGAAATTTAGAAAACAGTAAAAGCTATATGGAAACAATCTCGTTGGGTTTCAACTCTGCTATTGCTCATATATTTTTGACTATCTCATCTCCTTTCTTCCAGAAGAAAGTGATTGAACTGATCTACGCCATTTGAAGCTTGAATCTTATAGTGATGTAGTCTGTAAGTAGATGATCTGGACGAGACATAGTCGTATGCTTGAATCCTTAACTTTTATCTAGACCGCCCTTTCGGGTTTTCAGTCTACCGGGATACCCTTTTTTGCCCAAGCCACCTTTGCAGGTTTTTGACTTGCCGGGTGTACATTTTTTGTATATATGTCCCTAACTTTTGCCCAAACCCTTTTGGTTCGCCAGAACGCCCTTATTTTTGCCTAGGCCAGTCGACCTAGCGGGTCTCGTTTTTGCGTAGTATTTTTTTGACTATGGCTGCATTCACAGGGTGCGGGAAGTCTTCTCCGTCCATAGTGCTTAGGATCTTGGCTCCGCCGGAAAATACTGTCTTGACTACAAATGATCCCTTATAGGTGGGAGTCTATTTTCCCCTGGGATCACCTTGTGGTAAGATGATACACTTGACTACTAGATCGCCCACTTGGTATGCTCGGGGCTTGACTTTCTTATTGAAGGATTTGATCATGCGTTTCTGGTATGCCTGTCCATGACAGATGGCTGCGAGCCATTTCTCATCGATCAAGTTAATCTGGTCAAGTCGAGTCTGGACCCATTCGTCTTCGTCTAACTCTGCGTCCTTGAGTACTCTGAGAGAGGGTATCTGAACCTCGATAGGTAGAACTGCTTCCATACCATATACGAGAGAGAAAGGGGTTCCCCTATGGATGTTTGTATTGAGGTGAGATAACCATGGAGATCAAATGGCAACATTTCATGCCAATCCTTATAAGCCACTTTCATCTTTTGTATGATCTTCTTAAGATTCTTATTGGAGGCTTCCATTGCGTCGTTCATCTTTGGCCGATATGGAGAAGAGTTGTGATGCTTAATCTTGAACTGTGTGCAGAGTTCCGTGATCATCTTGTTATTAAGGTTGGTACCATTGTCTGTGATAATCCTTTTGGGATGCCGTGCAGTGAGCGAGATTATGTTTGATGAATTAAGCCGACATTCTTGGTAACAAATGCGACGAGGTGCTTCTACCCATTTGGTTACATAGACAGGTAGTCATCTATGGCTTGATGAGCTAAATGATCAGCTAATATGCTTCCTTTGATTGCCTTATGGGTAGTATACTAGATGTCGTATTCGGTCAAAATCATTTGCCATCTTGTTATTCTTCAGGAGAGAGCGGGTTTCTCGAAGATGTATTTTATCGGATCCATCTTAGAGATCAATAAGGTAGTGTGAGTCAATATATACTATCTTAGTCGTGACGAAAAAGCCAAAGCGCTGCTAGTTTTCTCGAGCTGTGAGTATCTTGTTTCACAGTCGGTAAACTCTTTGCTAAGATAGTGTATTACATACTCTTTTCGACCAGACTCGTCATGTTGGCCCAACACACACACCCCATTGAGTTCTCTAGTACTGTTAAGTACATGATCAGAGGTCTTCCTTTGAATCGTGGTATCAGGATAAGAGGAGCTTTGACCTTGGCGGGGTCAAATTCAATACCATTACCACTGAAGACAAAACCCATGAGTTTTCCGATCTTGACCTCAAAGGTGCATTTGCTCGGATTAAGTCTCAACCTGTATTTCTTCAGTATATCAAACAACTTTCGCAAATGATTAAGATGTTCTTCTTCAGTATTATGGAGTGTGTATGGATGCTTAACTTGGATTGAAATGGCCTGGGTCACTCTGACCAAGTCCAAATGCAGTCACTTGAAGTGAGAATCGAATATGATGATTTTGAGTTTACAGTGATGAAAAGATGGTTTGGATCACTTCTATATGATGTATAGAAGGTGTTTGAAGTGAAAAATTGGAAGATGCACGAGTGGATTGGAAATTTTGAAGTTATGGCTCAAAATGACATGTTTATGGAGTTGGAGGTGGTTTCTTGAGTTTGGCTAGTTTTTGGGCTAGCTTGAGGATTCCAACAACTTTCTATTGATATTTAGAAAGTGTTTGAAGCCTAAGATTGCTCAGAAATTACAAGGCTTGGAATTTTGCAATTTCTCCAACTTAGAAACTGGAAACTTGAAAAACAAGAAAGAAAGAAGGAAAGCTTATTTAGGAATGCTTTGGTGTAATTTGAGAGTGAAGTAGAGACCTCTATTTATAGGCAAGGAAGTTTGTCTAGAAATGGCAAGGATTGACTTGAAATTTAACAACTTACCTTAAAGGGCAAGAAAGACATTTTTGCCAAAAATGCACATGGAATATTCTTTTAACCATGGTTAAAACTTTAACTTGATCTTATCCTTGTCTTAATCACTCTCATCTGATATTATCTCTTCAAATCTTATCTATTTTGATGACAAGGCCTTTAGAAGGAAGAATTTGTGAAAAATGACTTGTAATCTTTGAAAATGACTTGAAAAATATGGTTATGGAGCTCGAAGTTTCAATTTCAACACCATAGCTACACAAAGTTTTTTTTTCAAATTCTTAGACATTTTGGAAAGCTTGTAATAAGATCCAAAACTTTCATGTTTTGAGTTTTTCTTGGATCAAAATGGATCTAGGTGAAAAATGACCATGAAAGTGATGAAAACCATGTTTTTAACACTTGAAATTTTTTCTAAGTGTCAGAAAAATTTTCAATGTTGACTTTTTCACACATTTTGATTTTTTATGATCATGATGGATAATTTGAAATGATTTCATTATTGAAAAAAATTTGGATTTCAAAAATTTGACCAAAAGTCAAAGTTTGACTTTTTTTGAACAGTTGAATTTTCATCAGATGATTCAGAATTTCTTTGAGAATCAATCATGGATTTTGGAATGTTTTGAACCAAGAAATTAGGTCAAGATGTTGCATTGATGATGTTAAGATCAATCTCCAAGAAAACAGGTCATTCATTGAGCAAAAAGTCAATGATTCACCATCCTCGATCAAAACTCTAATTGGTCGATTCAAGGTATATCATGAGAAAATGTTGGGAATTTGAAGATAAAATGTTGATGATTGATTAAGATAGATCAATTTAGGTGACTGGAGACTCAAACCCTAAATGATCACATCTTGAACAGATGAAAAATTTGATAAAACCCTAATTTGGCTTCAGGAGCACACACACGATCTATCATGTTCTAAAACTGTTAGTGATGCAATGATGCATATGTGAATGATATGATGTGTTATCTTAGGTCAAAAATTGGGGTATGACAGTATGCAAGACGATTGTTTTACTCACTCAGAAGCTGTGAAGCAATGAGTGTAGGTATGTTCTTGGAAGAAGCTGTGAAGCAATTCCAAGTTAGTTTCTGTCCCATGTGTGACTATGATTCAAGTTGTGCTTGAAGTGAGGTATCTTCAAGCTGAGTTTAATAGGAACCAAACAGTTGATGCAGTTGTTGGTTTGATAGTAGCTAATAGACATCACTGAGGTGAAGGAGTGTAAGCAGGGTGGTTTCCCTCCGAATTAATACTGTTGATAGTGAACTTCATTCCTGGCTTGGTATGCCCCCAGATGTAGGTTGGTTAGAACTGAACTGGGTTAACAATTCCTTGTGTTCTTTTGATTCCTGCTTTTAATTATATGTTCTACCTTGTATGTTTTGTAATGTTGGATCAGATGTCACGACATCCTGAGTCTGACCCTAACCAGAATTTCAGCGAGAGATGCATTGTCATTATCAAAAATTGGGAGAATGTGGATCTATATGTTTACATGTACTATCAAGATGATCCAAAGTAGGGAAGTTTGTTGGTAGTGAAGTTAAAATTAATTGATTGGTTGTTTGGTTTATGAAGACAACACATGATATCAAATAATATTATTGAACTCCTTATCTATTAAATATATTTTAAGCGATCAAATATGCTCAATAAAATTTATCAAACTATCCTCTATAAGTGATCTTAAAGATTAACCCGTCTCTTTGATGTCTACACTATGGCCAAACAGAATTCAAATAAAGATATTTGTTTCACGGTTCATCAATAGTTTACTCCTCTAAACTCTATGATGGTACTAAAATTGAAGACATCTCAAGCCTCAACAATCTAGGAGACTCAAGGTTATTGTGTGATGCTAATCTCAAAGATAATTTTGCCAAGACTTGGAGATTCAAAATTGTGAAAGAGAGGAAATGTGAAAACTTGTGTGGTCTCATCATCGGTGACAAGTGTCTTGTAAAAGATCCGGGGTTCTTATGGAAATACTAAGGAAAAATCACACCCGCATACACACTAAGAAAATTTGAGGGTTGTAAAACCCTAAAATAATAAGGCTTAGATAATTTATTAGGGGTTGTCTGATCAATTGGAGGTTTTTACAATTGGAGGGGTTTTTACAACTGTCTAATCAATTAGCACTATTTTCCCTTTTTGAGTCTAAAATAAGTTGGGGGTTTGATAATAATTAGAAACAACTAAATAATAAAAACTTTAATTTGTAACTTGAATAATCGATTATTGAGGTACAATAATCGATTGACCTAATTAATTGTGGAATTCATTGAGCCCATGGTATGTTTCCAAATTTCAACCATAATTTAGCCTATAATAGTGAGCTTCTATAACGGAAAAAATCATAACTTTAATAATTAGAAGATATTTTGAAGTACATAAAGTGGGAAAATGTATAAATTTAAACACATATAATTTCTAAACACATAACTGAGACTAGCACTCGTTGTCACTATTAGCATTCCAAACTATGGATTTTACCTTGAAACTCTTTGTAAAGGAAGCAACTTTCTTGGGTCTATTTTGAACAATAAAATCAGTTTCTTAAGAGATCACGGGGATGGAGTTAGAACTTTTTCATTCACTACAGGCTGAACGTTTGTAACTCCCCCTTCTTCCATGAAATAATCCTTAATTCTCCTTGATCAGATGAAATCTTAATTTTGCCGAGGAATGTTGAGTTGATTTGATAATGGATTGAGTAAACATTTTCTCCTTCAATATCGACACTTTTTGTAGCTAGAATCATGGCGAGTCATGTTTTATAATAGTCAATGATCCATAATAGTTAGTCATGCAATCATTCAAGATTAGTAGTTAACCATGTATGCATACATTGTTAATAAGTAGTCCAAAGTTAAAAGCTACTACTAACACAAATAACTTCAGAACATCAGAGTTCACTCACTAGGTCTCACACATGCTCAAAGTTATGATGTCATACCAGATGCTCCAGTATGTGAGGACACATAAACCAGAACACATAGCTCTAATTAATTAGTACCAAACACACTAATAACTAGTACTAAGCACAAAAACATCAACACACATCACAAGGTCAGTAGTTAGAACATTACACCATCCATACACACTATTACTTCCCCATTTTACCATAATTTTGGAAAATGTGTTCCTCATAAATATCACTCAGACATCAAAGAGGTCGATGTGTTTGTACATACACACAGTAGATCAGGAGTAAGCAATCATCAACAACTAAAAGAGAGGATGTTAAACATGATGCTAGATAACTGGGATATTATTATTGGCAACAAATCCATTATAGATCTCGAACAAAACATGCCTAGATCAATAGCCAAACAACTAAGAAAATACACCTGGAAAAACATCTAAGTTACTATCTTGCACATGTTCCTTCTTCAAGGTCTTCTTCTTAGTTACAAACTTCTTTTCAGTCACAGATGCTCTAATAGATGGTCCAAGATATGTCTACATCATATTTGTAGAATAAATGGAACCAACACCTTTGGTCATATTTTTTTCAGCCGCAAGAAATCTATCAATAGCGTTACTAATACTAATTCCATTGTTAGAGGAATGTCTCTTTGGATTCTCAGGTTTTGACTCATATAAAAAAATTAAGTACTTGAAGGATAAAAGAAATAATAGTTTTCTAAGATTAATATAAAGATAAGTGTATGTTGTTCTTGCTTGTAGTAAAGGTCCAAATAAAAGGAGGTTTTGAAACAAATAAAGTCAGTTTTGTTTCATGTGCAACCTAGACCAAAAGAGAGGGATATAGACCCTCATATATGAAAACACCAAAGGAACCCCTTAACTTTTTAAGATGAATTACACCCAAAGCCTTAGTAACCTCTAAACTAAGATGAAGTTTTATGTTGGTTATCCTCTAAATTAAACTAGGGTTTCTGGTGACCTTCAAACCAAGATGAGATTTTACATAAGATAATATCATACCAAATGAGTTTTTACAATGAACTGGTCTTAGTAACCTTTATGGATATTTTACTAGTTAATATTAATGAACCCAAATAGAGATTTTCTTCTAGAAAAAACTCAAAAACCAAAAAGAGACTTCCTAAGAAAAACCCAAACCAAATAGAAGCTTTAACTTGTTTAGCTCCCAACCAAACATGACATTCAACAAATGTTTTAAAGACAAACATCATCAAAAGACGATATGTAATTTTTGCGATCCGGAGATTCTAGACCTTCTAAAGTTGCTAGGATATATAAATCTTCTATCACTTTTTGTTGACAAAAATCTCAAGATGCTATGAACAAGCACACATCTTCGAATGATGTGAATTTTTCATCAATCCTCCACCCATCTTCACTATTCCACTGCCTATTCAATCAAATATTACCACTTTTGAAACAATTTTCGCTCCCCCGAGAAACAATCCAAATGTTTTGCAAGGAACCTCCTGTGTTCCTAAGATCCTACAAAATCCAGAACCTTTTAAAGACACATCGTTACAAAAAAAAACCATCATTTTTTCCAATTAAATTACCATCTCTCCTCCACAACTATCCTCTATCAACTCATCTTAAATCATGACCTCCATTACAAGAAACCTTGACCCCTTTTTCAATTATCTCCAAACAATACTCCTCTTTTAAATGAAGTTGAGTATGTTACATCACCTCGTCAAAGTTCTTATCTCTCTTCTACACAACCTAATCCTTTTACCGCTAATGCTCAAGTTACTCCTGAAGAATTCATATCAGAGGAGGATATCTTGAAAATCATTGTTGTACCTGACAAAGATCCTACTCCTTATTCTAGAAAACCCTTTGCAGACTTTGCAAGAACGAATTCTAAGCCTATACCTTTGGATGAAATAATGTATCATTTTGGACTATGCACCTGTAACATACTAAGATTCATCTTGAAAAAACCAGTTTCAAGCAAAGATCCTGAAATAACTGATGATGTTTGGGAAGGTTTCATAAAATGGTTTGATGTAAACTTTAAAATCATGAAAGCTCATTGTTACTTCGAGGCTATTAAGAAACATAGGGAATGGCCCAAAACTAAATCATATGCAATTCCTTTATGTCTTCCTGCTCCTCCGGAGATTCCGGTATCTGAACCTGAACAACTCGGTGCTATCTTTTTTGGTTCATCCAATATAACTACCACTTATGGGTCTGCGTTGTCACTGGTTGAAAGTGATTCATATAGATCAACAAAAAATAAGCCATGGAAGCTGAAGACCCGCCAACTGGGCTGAAGGATGTGTTGGAAAAGTAGTAGAAAGAAAATTGTGTCATCCATCAACGCTTGGATAGTCATGACGAAAGGATCGAAGCTCAAGCGGCTTCATTCAAACATCTGGCGGATGCATTAATAAAGTTTATGGAAACATTTGACATGAATGATGATTCTTATATTACTTATCCCTTTGTGTTTTAAGAATAATTTTTCTTTTGTTTCTACAACACTTGTATCTTTATCCTTTTGGTTTTCGATGAAACTTTCTTTTTGTATGTTAAAATCCTTTTTGATTTCTCATAAAGGTGGATAGAGAGTATATTATTTTAATAATACTTAATCTCAGATCTCAAAACCAAACATAATATAACTCTTTTACTGCTAACAGTTTGTTTGATGTTTGATTCAGGAACTTGGCAAAAGTTCACTAGTTTTCATAAACACGTTAATTGCCTATCAGAATATTATCATCTTCCAACCAAAATATTAAAGTTAAATCAAGATTCTCAAAGAATTATCTGATGAGTTAAAGAATTTGTGAAGCAGTCAAAGATCAAGATGCATGAAGAAAGCTCTAATGAGCTAAGAATCTATGAACATGTACTCGTTAGAAGTTGTGAACTGTTAAAAATGAATTATGAATTGAAACTGTGATTTGGTCAGAAGGCTCTGACTAAGTTAAAAGATGAAATAGACGTTAATATACATATTATTTAGAAGGAGTGAACTTTGTGAAAATATTGTTAAATCAAGCTATGATAATCCTATTGTTCAAAAAGTTGTGAACTAACTAAAAGTAAGGAAATAGTGTGTTAATATACCTATTGTTAAGAAGGAGTGAACTTCGTGAAAATATGGTGACATCAAGCTCTGGGATTCCTACTATTCAAAAAAGTTGTGAATTTTCCTAAAGTAAGGAAATTGTATGTTGAAAATACCTATTGTTCAGAAGTTTTAAACTTTATGAAAACATGGTAATCAAACTTTGTTGCTTCAGAAGTTGTGAACTATGTGGAAGCTTAACAAAGCAGTTATGTTATTGTGCATTCGTTTCAAAAGTTATGAACTACCTAAAAGAACTTTAACATGTGTCTTAGGAGCGTTTGAGCCACAATCACAAGAATGTTCAGAAGTTGTTAATTATCTGAAAGTCTTTATAACCAGGTTACAGATTATCAAATTCTAATACTTTAGAAGTGGTGAACTGTCTTGAAGTATAAAAATGATATTATCAATCAAGTTGCATTAGAGGGCGTGGACCGTCTAAATACATGTTCTAAGACATGTTTGGAAGGCGTGGTCTAAGACATGTTCGGAAGGCATGGTCTCAGATGTGTTCGGAAGACATGGTCTAAGACATGTTTGGAAGACATGGTCTAAGACACGTTCAGAAGACATGGTCTAAGACATGTTCTAAAGACATGTATTAAGACATGGTCAGAAGATATGTTCAAAATACATAGTCAGTCAAGGAAGACATGGTCTAAGACATGTTCTAAAGACATGTATTGAGACATGGTCAGAAGATATGTTCAAAATACATAGTCAGTCAAGAAATGGTTCAGGTGCTAAACTCTCTAATGACATGATATTGTGCGCCTTCTGGTGGCATAATTCTAGTTTATGGAATAACCATGTATTAGTTCTAGTATTAGATGCAAGTCATCAAGATAGTAATTGATAAGTGCCAAAATGTAGTTATTATATAAATATGTTTTGTGGCACTTATCCGTTCTTGTTTGTTAATAATCGTTCAATAACCCCACTTTTTATTGTAAATACGTTTTATTGTGTTTTGTGTATATAATGTACCATTTGATTGGTTTTAATGTATTTTTCTATGAATTTGTTGCACATTTGGAGCATCTAGGAATAAAGTGTCGAAGACACGGCTCGATACATATTTTATAATAAAATTCCATTTTGGGAGTTTTTGTTCGGGAGGTGTAGGCGGTAATTCTAGCGTGCTACTAGTTTTATTATTGTTTTGGTAGAATATGTCTTGATGAGGTTCTTTGAGTGGGATCATGCCGCGGAGCTGAGCGGGATCATGCTTGGCCAGGAGACTTGAGCAGGATCGGGCAGGCGAGATTAAGGCGGTTTAATGTGTAAATATTTGAGCTCGCTCGGTAGCGCTCCTGTTAGCCTGATCGTTTGAGATTTGTTTATAACTTCATTTTCACACTTTTAGGTTATGGTTTTGGGGAAGTTTTTCTCCCAAATTCCATCAACCATTATTTTTGATAGATTAGCTTAGAAAACAACACTAGGGTCTTGCTTATGGAAGATTGGAGGTGGATTGCTCTTCAATAGGCGTTGACAAACCTGGTATAAATGAATGGTTTATCTCTTCTCTTCTCTATGTATTTCTCTAGTTGTTGGTTATGTATGTATATCTACTTTTACTCATGTATATCTGACGCCTTTGACGTTGTATAAAGTCTGCTTTACATATACGTGTTGGTGATTGTGTTAGGTTTTTACTCTATGTTAGGGATTTGAGCTTTGCTAGATATAGATTGCTTAGATTCTTACCTAGGATGATTATATGTTAGTTTCAGAATGCTATAAATGGGTTTAGAGCTGACATTTACTTAGAGTATATGAGCTTAATGCCTATGTGTTGGTTGTTTCAAGCTAGAGATAGCTGTTATGAGTGACGCCATTGAATTTTGCGTTGTTGAGATATGCCAGACATGGCTATCGAGGTGATTCAGGAGGATTCTCAATTTAGGTTAGAAATAGCTTAGGTTGTGAGAGGTATATGATGACACGAAGGAGTATCGTAGGCTGAGTATGACATGGACGGTAGATTTAAGTTTGTGACGGGTAGTGTGCATTCGTTCCAGACAAGCTGTCTATCCTTTATACTTTGTGTTCATTTACTTTTTGTCTTTTATTTTCAACTCATGTAATCCCAAACTCATTAACAGTAGAATTTTTTAACGACGAGTCAATAACCAATATCTGTGGACACTATACGATATAACCTAACCGGTATATATCACCCGGTAAAAATAAATACTTTACTTTTTGCTTGCCCGCTAATACCGCCGCAACAAAATGACACTTTTGTCGGGGATTGGTTTTATTGTTATTGTATTGCGATAATTCTGTTGTTTTTGAGTTTTGTAATTAATGTATATGTTGTATAGACTTTGTATATGAACTTGCATATTGTTACTTGTTCATGTTGTGTGTTTAATTTCCACACTTGTACATATGTGTGTTTTTCCTTGTTTTCAAATATTGATGTAAATTGTCTCGTATTCGTAATGTTTATTGTGTGGTTGTTAGGAAACTTTCTTTAGGTATGCGCGGTGTGGCAATACCATGGCATGACGAGACGAGGTTAGTAGTGCTCGCATAATAAAGGCGTCGAACTTACAACGTAAAATAAGCATGTTTGTTTATGTTTGTTTATGTGTTTAGTGACTTGTGTTTTAACAAGTTGAAATAGGACTTGTTCTTAATTTCAAACCTTCACTTTTCAACTTGTTAATTCATTTTCACCATGTTTTCGTATTGTTATTTGTATTCGTTTTGTTTTGTCAAATTGTGTTATCCGCAAGCTCCTCGTGTTTAGCTTGAGGAGTTTTGTTGGATGTCAATTTTGGTTTTCTAACGCTTTTGTTATTGTTTGGTGTTATACCCCAAAATTTGCCCTCTTACTTCTCAAGACATTTCACATATCCATACTCAAGGATTTCACAAGGGTTGACCAGACAAACCGTCTCCTAAACAATAAACCCAAACTAGGGTTTGGCCATTCTCAAATCAAGGTGAGCCTCTAACACTTCAAGTGGTCATCATGCCTCATCATATGCTTCAAGGAATCTCCATGTCAAATTTCAAGCCTTACAAGTCAAGTTTCCTCAGACGATTGCTCAGATGGTTGAAAATCAGTTGTAATGGACAAAAAGTCAATTGTGGTCAACATACAGTCAAACCTCATAATTTTGGTCAACATCAATATTTTGAAGTGATATTCATCATTTGATCAAGGGTTGATCATGATTCATCAAGAAAAGTCAAGAATTGATCAAAAGTCAAAGTTTCCAAATTGGGCTTTCTTAGACAAAAGTCAACAGAGCTTTGACCAGGCATAACTTTCACATACTTTATCAGAAATTTTTCCATGACAGCTCATTTTGAAGAGAATTCAATTCTCTACAACTTCATGTCTCACAAGCTTGGGCAGAAAATGCTTCATTTGGAAGTTATGGATCAAAACATTACAGGTCCTTTTCAAAGTCAACAAAAAGTCAACTTTTTGTAAAGAAGTGTTCATGATCATGGAAACTAAAATTGAGATGAAACCAAAGAGGCTGTTTAGAGGACATCTTGAGCTTTCTAAAAAGTCCAAGAACACCCAAAAATGTTAAAAATTGAGCAAGATACACCTTGCACAAGTTGAGCATTTTGAGGAGGTGCAAAGAAATACTTGACAAAATAATGTTTTTGCAAATTGGCCTAACTTTTCTTGGTTCAAACATGTTTCTTAGCTGAATTGGAACCTCAAGCCCAAGGCCACAGATTTATCTTTTATTTTCTATTTATTTTGGATTTTTAATCATTTAAAAGCCAATTTAATTAAAATAAAAGATAGAAAATCAAAATTAATTGCAAGGTGGATTTTTCTCTCATTCTTGAGTTCCAAGCAAGCCATACAAGCTGTCAATTTCGAAATTTCATTGATTGGCAAAGGAATTGAATGAGATTTGATCAAAAAAGGCAATATTTGGTTTCATTCCAAATCAAATATTTTCTCATTGATTGGCACATAATTTCTTCATGATTCTTGACCTAATTCACTCTACTATAAGTACATAATGCATTCACAAGCACAAGGAACGAAATCCTTGCCTCCAAGAACCCTACCCAACTTCAAAAAATCCGTGGCATTCAAGCAATTGGCAGCCTTAGTTTTGCTTCAATTCAGACGATTCCAAGCCTTGCAATCGATTCTTGGAGGTCCTCTGATCCATTCCAGACACTCACAGATCATAAAAGCATCCAGAATCATGATATCACAATCACAGTTTGCACAACTTTTATCCAAATTATATTTCTATGATTCGTGCATTATAAATACATTTTGATTGCATATTCTTGTTCGTTTTGATGTTTGGAATGTTTCTGTATAGATCAATTTGAGTTTAGACACCGGAATTGTAACATGCCATTGTTAGGATTTTTGAGCTTCGAATTGGGATCCACTGATTTAGGCAAAATTGGACGAAACTAAGGGTACCTTCGTGTTTAGGGGGTCGATTCCAATCGAACCATGTCCTCCTCATAAATTTATATTGGCTATTGTGAATTTTGCAAAGTTGCAGGTGTTATAGCTACGGACAATCCGTTGGTAAAGGCTTTAGCAACGAACCAAAATCGTCGCTAAAGGTTTAAATATTTAAACGAAGAAGATGAAGATCTTGGCGCGTGTTTTTGTTTGGATATTCAGAAATTAATTTCGCTTATAATTATTTCGTTCCATGCCACTAACACAAATGCAGGCTAGCTCAAATGGCAAAAGGCGCGCGTATGTGAGAGAGATGACCTGGGTTTGAACCTTGGGTCCTCACATTATTTTTTACACTCTTGCAAAACTAACATATTTTCTATTTCTTTTCATATTTTCCTTCTTAATTTAATTTCTTTTCAAACAATTTTCTAATGCATAAAAAAATTACCAAAAAATATTTTCTTTTTGCATTTAGGACAGAAAAATGTTTATTTAATTTTTGGCATAAAAATTAATATTTTTGCATACATATTTTAATTAATTGTTAATTAACCATAAAATTGACTTTTAATTATTTTTCCTTACTAAAATCAATCCAAAAAATTCCCAAAAAATTATTCTATCATCTAATTAGGATTACTAACCTAAAAACCTTTTCCTAACTAAATTTTTTTTTTTTACTAACACATTTTCTCTTATGCGAAGTCTTTTCGTTTTCCGATTATTATGTATCCGCTTCCAAGTTGTAATAGTTAGAATTTATTTTCTCGCATTCTTTTTCCAATATTATGTAACTGCTCATGGGATGTAATAGCTTAATTAGGATTTACTTTCCGCACTCCTATATTATGTAACTGCCCCAAAGCCATGTAATAGCGTAGGACATTTACCTTTCTACACTTTACTTTTCGCAATTTACTTTCCGCACCCTATAAACTGCTAGTCACTAGGCGTGTATGGCAAGATAAAAACGAACATAAATCACTTCTAATTGCAAGATAACTTATCTGAATTTAACACACTCTCTTCACACACGCACCCCCTAGGCTATTCTCTCTCGTTGCCTTTCGAATAAATGGTCAAGTCCCTCGAACGTAGAGGTATCCTAGCACCGTTGCCTACAAACATATCATCATAGTCTCTTCGATACAAAGATCATAGTCCCTCGACGTGGCCTAAAAATACATGATCTCGTCCCTTGATTGTTGCCTACGAAAAGTGATGATCGTCCCTTTGAATGTGCTAGGATACTCTTACAAGTTGCCTTCTATGACCATCCGATGTCCCTTTTGAATGTCCCTCTTACATCCAACGAATAGGGTTACCTACCAACTAATGGTATGGATAGCGCTATTCTAAAGGAAAGTAAAATAACACAAAACGACCGTACTGAGTAGGTAATAAGACTTTTAGTTGCTTGCTCTATCAAAATACTTTTCACACCTCACACTTTTTTCAAAGTTAAAACAATTTTCAAAACGAAACATTTCCGAACACTTCATATACATTCCAGCGTGAATCATTACGAAGTCAAAGCGAAATGCCTTTTCAAAAACATTTTCAAACACACACACAGAAAGCAAAATTTTAAAGTGAGCTAAAGCAACTAATAGCCCGTAGATAACTACGGAAGGAAAGGGGTGCTAATACCTTCCCATTTCATAACCTTCTCCCTTACTCAGAATCTAACAAAGTTTTTTTTCCTGTTCTTTTTACCTTTCCTTAATTGGATAAAAGAAAAGTCGGTGGCGACTCTTGCTATCCGCAACATTTGCGATAAAAAGCAAAACAATTCCAAAGTCAGTTCTCCCACCGTATTACATTTGGACTCAAATTTTGGTCTGGTAGCTTGAGGTTACATTTGGTGATTTTCTGAGTTTAATGGTTTCAACTCGCGGATGTTTGGTAATGATAGTTTCAAAGTTGCTACACGTTAGGTACTCGTTTATCGCTTTCTATAGCATAACATGCTTAGGAAATTTATCATTTGTATAATTACCATGTCATTCATTCTTTTTGCATTACTTTCTCATGACTTGAATCACTCTAGTTCCATTTTTACCCATGAATGTGAGGAAGCTTTCCATTGTTTACATATGCTAGAGACGACATTCTTGTTTTAACTAGATTTTATTATGCTTAATCTTTTTATTTTGTGTTATTTGTATGAATGCATGAAAAGGATCAAGGCATTTTGTTTCATTTTGAGCACAACTACTTTGGCCAAATATTCAATTCACCTTGTGAGTATGTGAACCTTTGTTAACCCCTTTGAACTTTTATCAATATCCATGTTTATTTGAAATTTATACTTGTCTATGAGTGTCAATTCACCTTTTTTGTATGGATGTTGATTTCTTTGTTTCTTGAACCCTCAACTATATGTTGTTGTATAAATTCGTACTTGGCCTTAGAAAGTAGGGAGTATTCACATAATGATGTTGGTTGGATTCAAGTTGGGGAGAAGAATGTTTATGTGCTTATGTTGTGATTGATATGAGATTGAGAAAAGAAAAAGAAAAAAATAAGAGAAAAAGAAAGATTTGAAAAAGAAAGAAAAAAAGAAGAAAGCTTAGAAAAACAAAAACAAAAAGAG
The DNA here is from genome assembly GCA_021764765.1 of Vicia sativa. Classification (NCBI taxonomy): domain Eukaryota; kingdom Viridiplantae; phylum Streptophyta; class Magnoliopsida; order Fabales; family Fabaceae; genus Vicia; species Vicia sativa. The sequence continues at coordinate 180,750,003 of CM038793.1, read as the reverse complement.
TATGAATAATGTTGTGTTAATAAGTAAGGTGTTTTGGTGTGAAATTTGTGATGAAGAATAAGTTTGATTGAAATTGTATTGCTTGAGCCTTTTCGAGTTGATCACTCCCTTAGGTTTCGACAAGTTTTTGTCTCGATTAGCTTTAGGACTTATCACTAGTTTGTTAACAAAGCTACATTACAATCTTGAAAAGCCCTTGTGATTCTTGCATTTGTATTTTCAATACGTTTTTGGGATGAATGCATAATTTAGTCTATTGTTTGCAATATTGTGGAGAAGTGTTTTTTATCCCTCACTTTCGTGTGTTCTTCATCTATCAATGAATTTTTGCTAGGTGTGGTTCATGATTGAGCTTGTTTTATTTTAGAATGTTTTGCATGATTTTTGTACTTAGGATTTGTTTCGTTTATATGTTATTGTTGTAGTATGGTGGTAAGTATGTATTTTTTCGTGTACGTTTTTGTTTGAACGATACATTTATTTTTCGTTTTCAAAACTTATTGATTCGTGATTATTTGATCATCATTCTTTGTTTCTTTGAGTTATTTGACTTTGTTTGAGGACAAACAATGTATTAAATTGGGGAGAGTTGATAAGTGTCAAAATGTAGTTATTTTGTATATATGTTTTGCACTATACATTCTTGTTTATTAATAATCGTTGAATAACCCCACTTTTTGTTGTAAATACGTCTTATTGTGTTTTGTGTACATAATGTACCGTTTAATTAGTTTTAATGTATTTTTGTAGGTATTTGTTGCACCTTTGGAGCATCGAGGAATAAAGTGTCAAAGACACGGCTCCGGATGCACGTTTTCACGATAAAATTCCATTTTTACGAGTTTTTGTTCACGAGGGGCCGGCGGAATTCTAGCGCGATACTAGTTTTTACAATTTTGGCGGAAGTTGTGATGATGAGGACTGGCGGGATCATGCCCTAAGACCTTGGTGGCGGGATTAAGGTAGTTTAACGTGTAAATATCGAGCTCGCTCAATGCTCTCCATTCTTGGCGCGATCGTCAGATTTGTTTTATAATTTCATTTTATCACTTTTTAGGCTATTGTTTTGGGAATTTTTGCTCTCAAATACCATCAACCTTTATTTTTAATAGATTACCTTAGAAAATAACACTAGGGTCTCGCTTATGGAATGAAATTCTGGCGGTGAATCGTGATGTCACGAGAGAATGTTATGACACACTATCTAACACTCATTAACGATTTACAGTAAATATAAATAACGATAAAGAACACAATAAGTTGTTTACCGGTTCGGTGTCTAACTACACCTACATCGGGGCTACCAAGCGGGAGGAAATTCACTATTAGTAGAATTAATTCGAGGAATAAACCACGGTTTATCTCCTTCACTAAAACCTACCCAATGCAACTTCAACCTAAGTCCTACTTAGATCTGAGTACCTACTCACTCCCCTCAATCACAGCGATATCAACCTATTGAATAATTGAATTGTGAAGACACACTTCATAAACTATCTTGATCTCGCTTCAAAGCTTTCAATCAAGAGACAAACACTCGTGCTTTAAAGCTTTGGTGATAAACTACCCTACAAACAAATCCTAGTCAATGCACTTATCAATTGATAGTTGCTTGGCTCACAGAAAACTAAATTACAAAACCAAGCATTACTAATCCTAACGATACAAAAAACAACTGCTATATCTTCAATAAATTCCAGAGGTGCATACGGTTGTAAGGTTGAATTCCTTTTATAAAGCGATCCACGAAACTTGGTTTTGGGCTTCCATAAAGATAGCTAGGGTTCACTTAATTTAATCCTAAAAACATGGTCTTTTCAACAACCAATTTAGGGTTAATTAAGATTAACCTAGCAACCACGTGAGCATGCTTTCTAATAATAGAAAAACAATATTTAGCATTCAACAAACTTCACGAAAAATCTCGGAAAAAATAGATTCTGCGAGCAGAATGTCACAGAATGTCATAACATACATTATGACATCGGTATTTTCTGCGAATTTCCGGCCTGACTTTAGCTTCCGATTACAGTTGTCTTTTAACATCCTTAGCGGTGGATTTATCTTCATCTACGAATGTCATGACATCTATCATGACATTGCTAAAACCTAGTTTTACCAAAATTAATGCCAACTTAAAACACTAACAAACTCCCCCTTTGGCACATTTTTGGCTAAAACTACTTAACCTATCAGAGTACATATGCAGCAGAAGACAAACTAGTTCTAAGCTTAAATAAACTAGAACCTAGAGATAAGATAAATTCTACCCATACAGAATTCCCACAATTGCCCACATACAAAATTTTAAACAGGCTTTACAATTCCCCCAAAGTCCCATACTACTGTCACACAGTAGTTCTTCTCCCCCTTTTTAGCCATGAAGGGCCAAAGGAAACAATACAATTACCCCAAATTTTTAATCAAGCAGTACCAGAAAGAAATACCAGCATAAATATTCAAGGGTTACACATTTGTCAACACAATGATTACAATCAGCCAAATTTTAAACAAAATACAGAAGGCAAAAACAAATGACAGAATAAAGACAGAAGCAACAGGGGCACAGAAGCAACAACTCAAGTGCTTTCTTCTCCAGAAGAAGCATTGTGGAATGAAACTTCTTCAGAATCATCTTCATCAGCAGCTGCCATATGGACATCCTTATCACCAACAACCTCATCAGCAGCTATCCCTTCATCCTCAACCTCTATGTCCTGCTCCAGTTGAGTGATCAGCTCTTCAAGACTTTGTTTCCTTGCTTCAAGTTCCCTCTGAGTCTCTTTCGGCCACAGTGATGACTCCTTTTGAGAATTGATCTTGACTTTTGATGTCTCAGCAGATGTCATGACAAAGTCAGGAACATGCTTCCCTTGAAATAGCTTGTAGTGGAAGCCAAGGGCATGAGCTCTTTTACTCACTGTATCTCCATCAACCAGGATGTCAGGGTATTGATCAGTTATTATACCACAGTAGGGAGGAAAGGCTATTGGTCCTTTGATAGCATAGCGTCGGCATGCTTGAGTGTCGATCAAAATGTAGGATCCATAGTCAAATGTAGCACAGTACCTCGCATATATGAATCTTCGATCCATTAGAAATGGTGGATTTGTGATTGGTTAGGACCGGTTTGCGCACCAATCTTATGCGATATGGCAAATTTGACACTCAACTTGCTTCTTGAGAGTTTTCCCTTTAGAGGCCATTGTCTTGCTTGTTTGGCGGTGATGGTTTGACAAATCTTGTTGTCGGTTTCCTCCAACTCGGATGAGTATTATCGGATCTGCCGAGAATCATTGATCACATTTGGAGAAAACGACTTTCCTCCCTCTCATAAGCAGTCTGGTAGTCGTGAGTTCCTATCGGTCATTTGAGAGGTTGACAATAAACTCTCTCACCAAAACATCATAATGATTTGAGATTCACTTGTTTTCATGACCTGCCTCCTTAATCAAGTCAACAATTTCTTTGCATTCAAGAGCACTCTTGTTTAACTCTCTTTCTAGAGCCACCCTCTTTAAGCAAATATACTTCCATCCTGACATTTCGGGACGATGGAAAGAAATGTTATCAATCGCCGGGCACTTTGGCGGTTTCGAGCTTGCTTCTTTGCGGGATGAATATGCATGACATTCTCTTCAACATGAATTGAGTCTTGATCGACTCACGATGATTGAGTTCTTTCCTCTTTTCAATTGGTGTTCTCTTTTGTCTAGAACCACCACCAACAATTTTACTCTACTTCTCTTTGTAGAGGTTCAGTTCATCTGAGATCACCATGCACAGATCCGATCTTCCATCCATTTGTAGTAGGGCTCTGTGAGGCGCTTTTTTTCCCTTCCTTTTCATCATTCTTTTTGCAATGCTTGGATTGACATTGGCAATAAGATCATTGTCGAGAACACTTCATCTAAGTCAATGCGAGGTTCGGTTTCTTGATCGGAGATTCTTCCAAAATCTTGTCGAAATGTAGTCATCGAGGGGACTGTACGAGCACTGCCAAATGGTGATTCTTCAAGAATGCTATCGAAATATAGTCGGTGGGGGCTTTTCGAGGAGCAAATCTTGCTGAGGATTCTTCAAGGATACTATCAAATCACATCTTCCTTATCGGTGGGGGTTTTATTACAAGCATCATCAACACCTACTTGGACTCTTCTTGAAAGGTCTTCATTATTCTTGGCGGTATCAAGATCACGGATGTCTTGACATTCGGTGACATCCGGATCAGCTTGCTAAACTAGGGCTATGGGAGCGGTTTAGGGGTTGAAACCCGAGGAGCAGATTGGTCCGTTGAGGATCACGGTTACCAATCTAGCAATGGCTATATACGCGACCTAGACTCCTCTATGTTTACTATTTACAGAGCGAAGAGGATTGTCTGAAGTCTTACCCAAGGAGATGCTTGAGTCCTTCTTGCATTCCTTGTCGCAATTTCTTGACCTTTTAAGGTCGGTAGCTATTGCATAATGGTGTAACCATAGTGCTTGACTTGCATAGCTTCATTATTTGTTACGGCGTCGATTATGGATGGAGATAAAGATCTGTTTCT